>VUJU01001255.1:0-45582 GCA_009835225.1 Aphis craccivora | reverse complement strand
ATATATATATATATATATATTATTATTGTAGGCCACGCGCGTTCCTTCGTGGTTCTGCCCCGGGAGACAAACGCGCCCGTCCGATAATAATAATATAATAATTTTCGCTTTATTTCCCACCGTATCGCGCACATATACCGATGGGCATGCATATTGCATACTCTGATTTGGTACAGGCTATTAATAGGTAGGTACAAACACAGTGCTCGCCAACCATATTTTACATTATTATATTATAATATACACACAAGACGAGCGCACGACTGGTTTCGCACGCTTTAACGATAATATGCTGCACTCATCATAAAATTATACCTACGTATAATTATAGTGGCGTGCCGATGAAATGTTAGCAACCGCGTCGGAAAAAAAATTTGGATGTGCATGTACGTTGATAGATTTTTAAATATCTATTTTTTTACAACATCATATAGGTATAATTTCGTATTACAAACGCCTCTCATTATAAACGATTAAAGGCCATAAATAATACAGCTTTTATTAGGTCTGAAAAAAGTTCTGAATGCCACTACTATAGTATACTTACACACTATATACCTACATTTTTAGCAGATATTTGTTTTTATATTGTTTGTAATAATATAATACATACCTATATACTACACAAAATTATTAGTCGACATTTGATCTAATACTTATCTTGGGATCCACAAGACGAATACTCAAATCAAGAAAATATATAAATAAACAAATTACCTATAGTATGACATTAAATAATTTAATAATATATACAATAATGTATACCCTCTATATCATGTGTGGTGGTCAACAAGGCGCAGTCGTAAATCCTTCATTTGCGTATAGAGATACCCAATTCTCATGTCGGTTTAGATATATCGAAAAATTATACGCGTTTTTCATTTTAAAGTGGTTTGACGAGTAAATATTATTCATAATTCTACAATATTTATCTCTACCGACCGAAATTGGTTAAATAGTTAATATGGAAAGATATCATATTATGAGTATTTGCCCGAAGGCAACATAACAACAATACGTTCACACACACAGCCGTATTATAAATTATAAAATATTATCCGTAAACCCAACTCACTGCTATACATATATTGACATTTTAAATGATTTTTAAGTTGTTATAACCCCTACTTTATTTAAATACTATATTATTTTATGTTTACCATGTACCTAGATCCCATACTCGATTAGTTACACCAGGTATAAGGTATAAAAAAATTTGAAGATCATCATTTAATAAAACTTGTATTATAGAACTTTAAGTAATTATTATAATATAGTTGATATTAAATATTTACACAGCATTATGGTTTTTATGTTTTCTATAATATTATTTTACAGGCATATAATTTAAAATTTAGTTCTGAATTCATAATTTTTAGCATATATCTTTGAAACCTAACTTTTCATTTATTTATTTATATACATACAAGTATACCTATACCAATATAACATAACTAATATCTATATAATAATATTATGTTAAATGGCTGATGAAGATAAATTTGACAATTTGACAATTTGAAATATTGTTTATCTACTATTCACATCTAATCTAATTTAACAAGGGCAGTTCTTTGAGGTAAATGATCGATTTGATAAGTGTCTATAACATTATAGTCATTCAGTTTAGGTAAAATGTGTTAGTTCAACACCTTAAAAAATTCACATCTGACGATCACCCTTAGGTAGGTACATATTATGTTGTCTATGGAGGATTATTAACAAACATTAACTATTAAATATTATTATTATAATTTAGTTTGAGTATATTGTAATTACAGGTTTTTTTGCCAGCTAAAATTATTATCAACGATAAACGTTTAATTGATTTCGTCTGGGTATTTATATAATCGTTTTTTTTCTTTGACATAAGAAAATAATTGAAATATTAATAACGACATTTATAAAAAAATTGAGTCACTAAACGGTAATTATTACGGTAACTAACCAATATTGTAATGTAGTAAAATCTTATATGCAACATATTATATTCGTAACACAGCTACAAAAAGTGTAAGAAAATTACATAAGTACACTGTTATTTATTTCTACTGTATTTACTATTTGAACCACGAATTGCCAAATTCTGAATCTTGCTATGTATTTAGAAGTTTTATAACATTTTTATAGAATTTTATTTAATAACTGCTACAGAATAATTCGTCAAAAACCGTTATAGATATTTATGTAATATATTTTATACTTTTAAAAAAAAAAAAATTGTACTCGTATTATATTAAAACCTATAAAACTTTACTGAGTAAATAAAATAATTATCACTAAATATAAGATAATATAATAAAAGCACACAATACATATTGTCTGACAAAACTACATATTATGACTGCAGCCTGCAGATTGAAACGACAAGAACAACGGCGGTCTACGATGATATTGACAATATAATGTTAATGTGATGAAAATAATATTTCGCTTTTGGTCCGTGGAAAAAATACAAGTGTAAAGTGAAGTCGGATTTAATTTATGATCTTATATGATATAAACACGCAGAATAATAATTACCTACAGTTAAGCAAACTCAACAGTTGTCAAGTGGACATACTTTACGAGCAAAAATTAAAAGCAATTACTATGTACATATATTTTCATATATTTTATATTTAGTATTATTTACATATTAAATAACTATCATACATTTGACAGTGAAATGGATTACTGATTACATAAATAATTTTAAATCCATCTCAATGAAAACGATTTTTAGATGTAAAATAGTAATTTAAAAACTAATCAAGAAGTTTGGATTAATTTCTTTCTTTTTAACGTGGACGACGTTTTATAAATATATCTAAATCAATGTTAATAACATTTAAATATATTTAAGCTGCAATAAAAAAACGTTGAAATAATTAAAAGAAACGTTGTTATAATCAAATACACAACTAATTCGTAAAAATACTACGCACTAATACGTATTTAAAATTATGACGTTAAACAAGCTTCACATAATAAACTTCATATACGTTGTATACGCCACAAGGTATTAATTCTCACACATTTTTACTTTTTAATTTGTATTCATTAAATGTTGACCTATACGTGAAAATAGTACTACATTTTACTATATAAAAAAAAAATGTATTTATTAATTCTTAAAATAACATACATGTATGATATATGGTTGTAGCAGTTACATAATTAAGTAGCTTATTCATGCGATGGTTAAAAATTAAATTGAAAGTATAAGCAATTTGATTTGTTATTGATTAACAATTTGACTAATCTGAAAATAATTTTTTTTATATAAATGGTGAAGATCCTGCTATATACAAGATTATGATTTATATGAACATGTATTATAGGTTATACTAATAAGCTATAGTCAGTAGGTTAAACTAATTTCAAAGGTATTGCATTTTGTAAAAGAATATAAGTACAGCAGGTAAAGTGCATAATAATTATCATATTCGTTTGATACTTTGACGTCATCAAGAACACCTATAGAAAGCTTTTTAGACTTTAAAGCTTGATTCGGGTTGTAATAAAAACTACATTTATGGTTTAAGTTATTTCTTGTAAAACAAACTACGCTTTACAGTTACAACATATAATAATATAGCCTTCGTACGCCCATATTTTATGTAGTATTTTGTATATTATTGGAGCACCTCCTACGCGTAAAAAGTCACAACGTCTTACAACCAATGTTTTGGGGATTTTTTTTAAATTTTTTTTTCCTTTTTGTAGATATGTTTACCGCTTCGACACAGTATTTAGGTGAAATTATTGGTCTCTCGCAGGGCGTGAGATACACGCGCGAGCACGCGGGAGAGTGACTAATTCGATTTTGTCGTGTATAATACAGGCGTGTGTGTTTGTGTGTAAACGGGACGATAAGGAAATTTCACGCGATTATACCATTGCAGCCGAGTAAAGTGTAGCGCGTATAATGCTATACGGGGAAGTAAAATAAAAAAAAAAAAAAAATGAGAAAAAAATTGTTAAGACCGTATAATATGGCGTACGCACACATCACGATGAACCGACGTGGGAAAGGGTCACCAAACTCTACGTGAACCCGGAACGGCGACAAATCCTTTACGAACGCACACAAACACAAAAGACTCGCCAGTCTCACGTTTGTGTGTGTGATTTACAGCAGTACACAAGAGAGTGTATTTTTTTTCTTCCTGGTGGACGTCACATTGTTTGACCACATTTCCCTGTTCCTGGTCCAAAACAAATCCACAATATAAAGACGATATTATAGCGTTTACGCGCAACACACGTATCATATGGTTAAGATATATACATATGTATATTCGAGGGGATCCCATTTGTCTCGAATGCATTAACCTATATATATATATATATTATATTTAGGTACTACATATCTATAACAAAGTAATATAATATAATATCCCGTCGTCGATACGGTTATTAACGGCAAACGACCAAAAGAGAAAAAATATATTCTACTTTTTTGAAGTTAAAAAAAAAAAAAAAATGTTTTCGAAAGAAATAAATACAGCGTTTAAGTGTTGTTTCACTTTCGTTTGATAAAAAATACACTAGATTTTTTTTCAACCCTGAACGTTTGACAGTAATATATTATATACTTTTTTCGTCCGTTATACTCATACACCGTAATATAATATTAGGTACCTACGCAATACGCATGTCGCATTATACTATACGACGAAATAACTGCAGTTTCACTTTTATCCATAATACGGTTTTGTCGCTCGTGCAAGAAAAAAACAATTGACAGCGATAGTAATATATTATTATATTTTACGGTATATACAAAGCACTGTTATTTTCCTTTCCGTCCCGTTTATATATAGTGACAACGCGTACATACTACATAATATACGTGTTGTTGTCGCTGAATTAGAAAAAAAAGAATAAAAATCTCTTAAAGTATACAGATAGGTAGTAAGTAAAATAATTACATGATATTTATACTTATGTATCTATGTTCATTAGCCAATGTAATATATTCTTATATTGCATTATTGTAGGTAGTATGTATTGTATATACAATACTCGATATATAATAGTAGGTGTATAATGTTTTCAACAGATGTTATATTTTAAAACGGTTGAAACTAGAAAACCGTGTCAGAGTTACAACTATGAATAAATGTGGCTGTATCTTTTAGTCGATAAAATAGTTTTATCATTTTGCACATAATTATTATATTAGATCGAAACGAGGAAATAATTCAAATGACAGAGAAATATTTTATGTCAACATTTAAAAAATAAGGAAGACCAGCTGTACCTATATAATGTAGTACTTACATAATATGAGAAACGGTGTGTTGAACATTTTGCTTTAGAAGATTTTATTTTTTCGAAATGGTATTTGTTGCACTTTTGAAAACGGGAAAGACAAAAAAATCGAAGGCGAGAGCCAAAAACAAATAACAATAATATACATGAACCTAAACCCTGCAATTCTACGATGTATATTTTAATACATAATATGGGGTAAATTATATTTTATAAGTCCATTATCAGTATGACTTTATGCTGCGTTTATACTGCGAATCAAATTGAATTAATACAATACAGGTCAAAAAATACCACACACCGTCAAATAATGTATAATATACTTCCGAGTATAATGCAATCGTAAAGATCCAACTGTTATATAGGCACGAGTACCTACTTTATAATAAACGCCGCTTGTATTATACTAAAGGCGTACGTGCGGCGTACTAGTTCTTTGAGTCACCTTTTAAGTTTACCGCTCAGTATCATTTTCCTTTTAAACAATAATAGTGGGTATTCCGGAAAACGACAACTCTCCTATTTCATTCATACAATATTACAATATATTATGTAAGTAGGTTTAATACTTAGATAATATGTGATATATATTTGTTTATAATATTATATCAAACGTAATCCACTGCTGTAATAGTAAATATATAAAAGTAATATGTATATATTATTTATATTATAATACAGTGTTTCGCCTTTCTTATATCCTCGAACATACATTGCCTATAGTCATGCCGCAATGTGTTTCTTCAAAGAATTACCGAATAAAAATCCGACCAACATTTCAATATGGCTGTTTGTGCTGAACATACTCATATAATATCATAATAAGCAAACGTAGCTTTATGATAATAATACTACTGTATAATTATTTATACATTACTTTATTTATAACTTTGTATATCTAATCAACTGAATATTATAATATGTACAATGATTTTAAATCAAAAACTAATAACATCTGCTGTTGATGTTTTTTAAGTTCATTGATATATGTATTTATACCATAATATACTATGTTAAGAACTAAGAAGTATCTATATTATTTGGTTTGCAGATATCCGTAAGCTACTGGCGAGTGTATAACTATTCTATAATAACACATGATGGTATTTTAATCACGCAAATGGTTTGACAAGACTGTATGGTATGAGATTAAATTATTACGTATTACTTATTAGTAATTAATTGCATCTGTATAATGGCTTAAAATCATCAACAATATATTATAAAGTTATAATAAATAATAATGTACCTACTACAATGTTATTACAAACTTGAAATTATAAAAAAATTATTATTTGTATAGTTTTTAAATATAATGAATAAAATATTATAATTTGAAATATACCTATTTTTTAATCGCCGTAAGAAAAATGTATAAAGAACTTGATAAAGTTTTATAGGTACCTTAAAGTCTACAAACAAAACTATTATATTATAATATACAAAACAAAAATTAACTAAAAAAATCCATATATCTATAAATAGTTTAAAAACATAATATTTTGAAAATTTTGTTAAAATATTTGGTGTTGACGTCTATCATAAATTAATATTTGCCAATATTTACTAATTATTTAAAATATTTTGTATAAATACTATATTTTACCCTGAATAGTGATTATAGTCTATATTATATAGGCTATAGACTATAATAAAGTATACTACACAGTACACACGTTAACTCTTGAGTGAACATTTCCATGGATGAAAATATTTAAAATACATCTTATAGAAATACTCGAACACTGCAGTGATTGAAGTAAGAAATCAGTAATGAGTTATTTTTTTCTAATTTACCTAATTTTTATCTCAAAGGGATGTTCTAGATAATGATCTCAAAATCATGAAATTTTTAAATACTTTTATAAATTACAATAACCTTTTATTTTGTAGATATGAGACATAGTAAAACTAATACCTATTTATTTGGTTTTGATGTACATCTTAATTCTATTGTTATTGATGAGGGAATTATGACCACGCGGCTAACTACATACAATCAATCTATGTTTTCATGCCCAGACCACCCCATAAATAAATCCTAAGAACAGTAAGAACGTCACTGTGTGTTCTGTGTATGTAATATATATATATATATATATATATTATGTGTGTATATATAAATATTAAAAATAAATAATATTATTAATTAATATATTAATAATATTATATTAATAAATTATAATATAATAATATAATATTATAAATATAATAAATATAATAATAATATATAATTTTATTTTATTTTATTATATTATAATTATTATTATTATACTATTATATTATTTATATTAATATATTTTTATATTTATTTATTAATGTGTATATAGCTAAAAATGTAAAATTCATACTTAATTCAACTTGTAAAATATTAAGATCTTATAGATTGGTTATATTATTTGTGATCAATGAAAAACTAAAGTTTAAAACTTAAATTTAACTTTTTTCAGTTTTCATTGTTTTCAACTATTTAAAAAAATACAAAAATTAGAATAATACTAGTGACTATTTTATTATAGTAATCATTTTTAAATATATTAGCTAGGAAACAAGTTATTGTCGTTTATTTATTGTTATGTATATATAATTTTATTTTTAAATACATATAGTTATAACATCATAAAACTTACAACTTTTCTTGTATTTTTTAAAAATATGAATTTATTTAGAAACGGAAATAAATCAGTACCATTAAAAAAAACATACACTTCTTAAGAGTAATTTTTACATTTGTAAGTTATTTGTTACTATAGTTAAACATGTTTACTTTAATTTACTAACATAAATAAATTTCTATATTATGATTATATGAATAACAAAATATAGTAAACGAATATTGCTCTTGGAATCTTTTTCTGCGGACTGCGAATGTGAAGATATAGGTACTATTAAACAGTCACGCCAATAATAGTTTATACAATACCGCAGAAATATTCGCTTCAATATTGTTGTCTATCATTCACTTGCCTTGGCTGTCTTACCACGAATGCTTTTTTTCTGGTTTGTTAATCAAAACAATAATTAATGTATCGATTTCTTACAATATTATTTTTAATTTATTGACAGCTTAGGTTTATCAATTTTATATAGGAACTGTAATTATTCATCGTGTCATAATATTATTATCGATGTATTAGAACTATAGGTTAAATATTATTTTTTCTAGAAGTTATACTAAAATTAGTAAAATGATGTAATACAAGTTTAACATAATAATCGATTATTAGGTATTTTACAATTTTCGTTTTTTCTTCTGTTTTGTTAATAATTTGTTTATGTCAATATATATCAATATACCACTTATTTTAATTTCAATAATTTCAGTTAATCTTCTAATCAATAAAAAAAAAACCTATGAACTAACTATGAAGATAAACTGCATCACATGGGCGGCGAGTGCAATCTATATTAAATAAAAAATATAAGCTAGGTATTTATTTTAAATTGAGATTAGATTTTCCTATTGTATTCAATAAAATAATTTTTTCTTGTGTTTTTAATTATTTATAATATTACATTATAAGGTTACCTTTCATGACATAATTTTTCTCTATTATCATTATCTTTTTTACTATACTTTTTTAGGTAGAACATTCAGAAGTATAATTATACATTTTTTAAATAATTACAAAATAGGTTTATTATGTACATATACCTATTGTTGATCGTTTATATTTTTTATATGCATTATACCTATAATAATATAAACAATATAAATGACCCGGGTAATAAAATAATCAAATTGGTCTTTGATAAAAGATAATTTAGAACAGATCATATAAAATTATTTAATCGGGTCATTTTGAAGTTTCCATCATCTTAGAAAACAAACATTAAAACCACAGCGATCATTCTGATAATGGCCAACTATATATTATTATATGATATTATATCGAATACCTGTAGGTATAATGATTTATGTTATATTATTATGTGTGCATAATAACAAATTGTTAGTGGCGCAACTAGCACTAAATCTATAGCTGGGGTTTATAGCCCCACCTCAAAACTAAACCAAAGGTAAAATATATTTTTTTGGAGGGATACGAGTAGTTTTTTGGGGGGGACTTAACCTCCAAAGCTCCCCCCTAGTTGCACCTATGAATTAACAATGCAATCCTTTCAGTCTCTGCCCGATTTGATGTATACTTAATATTTACATATCTATATTTAGACGTAAATAGACATATCATTATATATTATCATATATAGTGTAATATACACATTTACACATTTATTATAATATTATGTAGAAATTATAAATAATACCATTGAATTATTATATTTTATATAGGTTTTGTGGTATCCATTACCAAAATATAGGTACCTATAAAGTATATAACATATATAACACACTACTCACATTTTACTTATATATTATTTTGACTGCCAGACTGACTCTGCTCGACGCTACACATTATTATTGCAGCTGATCACCGACGGAGTTGTAAAATCAGCTGCCACTGCTGTTTTATTTTTCTACGTAACACATTACCTTGTATCGATTATTGTTCTCGCTATAATTATATACAGGCATATGATATATATTATCATTTGTCGGCCACCGGAATAAAACAATGCAGAAGTAATGCACATACTATATTGTACGTGTATAATGTATACCTATACCTATGTTGCGGTAGTAAATACATTATACCATTGGCCGCGAGTGGTATACAGTAGTGATACTATACATAAGCTAAATCTAAAGTATATTGTGATGCAAGAGGTGGCGGCACGACTTGAGGGCGTCGACCAAAGATGAAAACGCATATAGGTACACACATTATAACAGGTATATTATAGGTATACGTTTAATCAATACGCTGGTAGGTATGGATAATCGGATTCCGCCGTGTGTGCATACATAGGTTGTACGCATGTATAATATTCAATTCAATTATAAAAACAGGCATCCTATAAACACCGGTAGCAACGAGCACGTGACCGTAATATATAATGTACAGACGCGAGAGACGCCGGTCCAGGTGATGAGGAAGAGTGAACACGGGAAGGGGTGGGAGGTATAAATCACGCAACGGATATTATATATATATATATACATAGGTGTACCTACCGTATGCTTGTATTAAATCTAATTAAGGCGCTTTCGATGTGTATACAGGTATAATAGGTATGTACAGGAACAACTGCTGCTACATCGCTACCGTGTTCGGCTCGAGGACATAATACATTATATTATATTTCGTGATAACTGACTTGTATATTAAATATTTAATGTTGGCGGTGGTCTATTTACCTCTGTGTAGGTAGTATAATATAATACCTATAAGTTTATATACGCACGCGTGCGTCTCCCGCTGCCCGTTGGTATACTACTCATATATACTGGTACTTACGCCGTTGCCACCTGCTCCGGCTCGTTTATTTTTTTCCATTCGCAAACATCTGTTTCGTGTGATATCACATTAAATAATTACATACATCCCTCAACTTATAATAAATATACGATGATTATATTATATTATTATACAGTATGAAAAGAATACCACAAATTATTTATATTTGAGGCATCGTATCGCATACATTTATTTTTTACTGAGTATTTAATAAGTGTGCATAAAATATATTATGTATGTGAAATTTGTATAATATCAATAAAAATAATAATATTTATATTTATATATATATATAGGTGTATTTTATAATACAAAGTACATTAGTTTATTTTCAAAACATCTTTGGTAAAAACAATTTCAAAACAAAATGTCATAGTAATAAACAAAAAATATTATTGCGTTATCGAACAATATGATAAAATATGAAAAAAAAAATTATTACATTGCCTCGACAGATTATAATCTGCAAGGATTACATCTAAATTATCTGTAATGCGCGGTAAAATAATAACAAAAAATAAATACTTTCAATCCTTAAAAATGTAAACATATAATAATAATAGATTAATAGGTACCTATACCTAATAGTTCTATAATAATCCTAATACCTATGGTATAAATGTATAATAATATATATTATATACAACAGGATGATACGGATCTATAATCTACAGAGTCGGATCTAAGGGGGACGAACTGGAGAACTTGCTCGGGAAGTCTTGGTAGGGGGGCGCCGAATTACCAAACAACAGTGCCATAATAGAGGGGGCTGAATTATATGAGAGGGCGTTAATTTTATAGTTTGCCTCGGATAAAAAATGTTCTAGATCCGGCCCTGATAATCTACATAATATTATAGATATTATAATATGCAAATGTCATTTTAAAAAGACGTGTTACATTTACCGCGTTGTAGATAGGCATATATAAAAAAAATGTTATTTAGGGCGAAGAATCGATGAGCGGTGAAATAGTAATATTATTAAATCTCCGTTCTTTGATCATATTTATATATAATAAGTAATATATATTATGTATAAATAAATCATAAATAAATATTAACTACGTTACACAACGGACTTCTACAATATTATATTACGTGATGTACCGAACATTTAAAAGAATCAATTTTACATTGTTAGTCGCATATAATATCAATAATAATAATAAAAATAATAATAATAATAAAATAGTCTTTCACCTTCTTCAACGTCACATAATATACGCACTTGAGATCAAAATAATCGAGGAGTTAGAAAACAAACAATTTAACTGTATATTGTGTACGTGCAGATTTACTGCAAGTTTAATATAGAGTTGATGGAAAAGTCTGTGATCATTTTGGGCCTGCGTACGTTGCCGGTGGCGTCCCGTTGTTGTTGTTGATGTAATACAGTCGTGTCCAAACACATAGAATTCCTGTTGCTTCGATGACTGGACAACGTCCTGGATTGGCAGAAACCTTTACCGCACACCGGACACCTGAATGGTTTTTCCTTGACGTGTATGTACCTGCAATAATAGATACGTTTATATTATATTACATATTATGATTGACAAACAACAATAAGGTAGCGTTATATCAAAAGAAGAAGAAAAATAAACAAATGTTATAAGAATCAGTTACTCTGAGCACTGAGCTAATATTTCTATTTAATATCGATGTAAAGTTACAAAAATATCTTAGTCGTTTTACGAATACATAAATAGGCCGAAGTATACAAAAAATTAGATTTTTAATAAAATCGCACTACCTATATATACTATGATTAGCGATTTAATAAAATATAGACTGCAGCTAGCAGCTTCGACTTCACATATTACACCTATACGCGTATTATAATTTATAGGTGCCTATTTAAAACATTGGTAATCTGCAGATTATGGTCAGCCCGGTCAGGTTATCGTTAATTATAACCGCGGTATAGATAGGTACTTATTGTTTATATTTTTCACTAATTTATGTACCTGTGGTCTCTCAAGTGATCCTGTCTGCGGAACGCCTTGCCGCACACGTCGCACGGGTAAGGCCGTTCGTCGGTGTGCGTGCGCTCGTGTATGAGCAGGTTGTACGACTTGCTGAACTCGCGCTGGCAGTAAGTGCAGATATACCGTTTCTTCGGACGGGAAGACGTGGTGGACGTGGTGGTCGGCGGTGACGGCTGCGACGCCGCCGTCGACTTCCGGCCGGCCGACGGACCGACACCGCAGATGGCCGGCACGGCGGACGGGCGATAAGTGGCGACGGCGCCTCGGCCCCGGCCAGAACGGGCGGCCGCGGCCCTGTTCATGTGGTAATAGTTGACCAGCACGTTGCGCCACTGATCGGAATCCCGCCAGAACGTGGCCGGATTCAGCCACGCGGTGAGCGCGGCCGCACTGGCCACTGCGGACGCAGCAGCCGCTGGCCGGCCACCGTTGATGGAAACGCGGCGCGAGTGTTCGTCGGCCGACAATGACATTTGTGGCGGCGGCGTGTCCGGCCGTTCTACGTCCACTATCGCTTCTTCGTCCGTGCTGTGAGAGTCGTCCGATTTGCCACAGCCGACGTACGATCGCGACGATGACGACGAAGACGACGAAACGACGTGACCGTACTGCTGTCTGGATACCAGATTCATTTCCAGCTGTCCCGTATAGGTTGAGCGGCAACGCAACTGATCTGACAAAAAAAAAAAACGACATGATCGAGATTAATTTTATTTATTTAACGGGCGTGATGCCCAAGTTTAACAACAACATCAACAGTTCACAGGAAAAAAACTCAAATCATAATTGACTATAATATAGGTACTGAAACAATTAATTATTATATATCATAAATACGATTTATAATGAAATAATTACAAACTAAAAAAATAGTAAGGTGGCACTCAATAGTCGTTAACCAAACGCACCATGCGATCAATTGAATGACGGCACGTTGCTCCCATCATAATTAGTAGATGAAAAATTTAGGAACGATACAAAAGGAGAGGACTACCTATATATAACATGTATTTTTGAACTAGGAGACACTTTAAAGTTTATTTTATAGAGTTTCTTTCGCTACAAAAATATAAACTTTGAGGTATATAACAGAATATAAGCATTAACTTTTGAGAAAGAATATAATAAGAAAAAAAACATCAATTTTTTCGTTATAATTATATAAAATAGGTAGTTATTATATTTTTACTCTACATTCGCGGGGTTACCAATACGTAAATATATACTTATTATTATAATCGATATTATATATATCGAATCATATAAGCCGTTAAGCATACAGATATAATGACGTGTAAGCTTGTTGTGAACTGATGTTTTATATATACTATATAAGTAGGTACCTATAGTTATTATTTTTATGACGGACATGTAAGTACATAACGCTCCCAGTCTTGGTTTTCCAAGTTTAACAAACACAAAAATACAGTTTATTACACGATTATTTTACATATAATATATCTCTAGCTTACATAATACTATAATATACAATATAAACAACTATTTGGTGATTTTTTTTAAGGATGTATGATTTCAATAAAAAAAATAGAAGTATACCGTTTAAAATACGATGAACGAGTCACATTTATCGTGTAACGTTATATTGCTATATGTAGGTATTTGTATACAACAACGAACAAACTGTCACAATTCTTATAATAATATATACATAATAGTATGAGGAAACGGCGAGTTTTTTTTTTTGATTTTTTTCCCCTCATAAAAAGTGGCAAGTCGTCGAGCATAAAAACGAAAAAAATATACATACACAACTACTCGGTGAGGATCTCGGTCGAACTCGTTGACAGCCATTATTTTATATACATTGTATATACGTGTAATCCTTTTCACGTCAGCACAATAGGACCGTATTAAGTATAAATCACTATGAGTTCTTTTCATCGTTCACTTTAGAACGTAGGTACCTACCTAATGATATATAATATATACACCCAAACTTATATATATATATATATATTATATGCGTGTACAGTAGACTCAATAATTCAAAATTCAGGGGAAAATTCGGTATATATAATAGCTATACAATAATGTAATGTGCACCGCACCTATATAAAATTGTATGGGTATATTATAGAAGTTTGATACTTCACCTTTTCGTCGAACGGGCTATAATCAATTATGATTAAGTATGATTGTAATTTGACATTTTGAAAGTGTCATTTAAAAAAGTTGGACAAAAGCGAAAATACGATCAGGTAGGTACCTACAACTCGCCTACATGTGTGGTGTATTAGCACCCATACATCAACCTATATGAAAAAAAAAATGCCTTTCCCTTTCGTTGCAGCCTTTGTAACAGGTATACCTATATCATCGTGATTCCATCAATTTGTACGACAACAATACTATATTATGTTTATGTACAGGTACTCAACAATAGCAACAATACACCAAAAACGGCAAAAACGTTCAAATGCATAACGAGTGCAATAATAATATTTACAATATTTCTTCATATTATTATTTATCAATAAGGGTGCAGTGTAATGTTTTTTATAGTATATATTATTAGCATATTTACCTATATTGTGTTCTGTATAAACGTGTGGGCGTACATGCAATAATGAGTATTACGTTACGTTCTGTAAGCGGCGAGCTCGCGAATTTAAAACGCGACGGCACAACGTATACGTTTATCGTAACCGATATCGAAATATTAACTAAAAAATGTGTATAATAACATTGTTTTGTTGTGCTATTATTATTATTATTATTGTGGTCGGTCCACTGTTGTTTTCGACTGGTGTAAGGTGTATGGTGCCGTGTTGGTGCACGCTGCAACTGGAGCAACGGTGGCGGCGGCGGCGCGAATACGTCGACGTCAACGTCGGTGGCGGCGGCAGCAGCGGTACGTTTGAGGGAGCTGACGGCGCGCGGGGCACTGATGCGGCGGCGGCGGCGGCAGTGGCGCGCGAGAGCAGCTGCCGCCGCCGCGCGCCGCGCGTGTTGCGCGCCCGGACCACTCCCTGCCGCGCGGTAGGCGGCGACACCCGTCCGCGCCCGCAGCCAGCCATTGGTGCGACGCGCGGCCGGTTTAACGTTTTACTGCCGCAGCTCCTACTACGATCGTCATCAAATCCTGGCCGCCGCTGACGATCCTGCGGGGTCACGCTCACCGGTATACATAATATTATATGTATACCGTTGCTGCCGCTGCTTCTGCCGCTGCCGTCGCTTCTGCTGCTGTAGGATTTTCTACGTGCGTATATACGAAACGACCCGAACTCGCTTAATCTCTCCATCTTTCACTCGCTCTCGACAGCCGAAACGACGACCGAGATCATTATAATAATAGAAGTGGGTTCTGCAGATTTACTGTTTTTCGCACACGTTATTGCTATAAAGTCGTGTTCGTCTACGTGTACCCTATATGTGTTGCAAATACGAATAACATTAAAGTGTCGAAACGGATCAATCGATTTTTAGGGGATTTTCACTCGGGCCGCGAGCACTTATACCACAAGAGCTATATAATATGCTACGTTTCATCCAAAAACTCGATTCCGATAGAGTGGCAAACAAATGGATTACAGTACAAAAATTAAATTCCCGTTGCCACGAGGATACACAAAAGAAAAAAAAAACCCCGATAGTTTATGTTACCTATATTCAATTTATACTATATTGATGATACTGTCAACAATTTTCCATTGAAAGTATAACCATTCGTATTTGTTTATTATTCTTAAGTCCGGAATCTAAAGAAACAACTCGCTACGATGGCTATACTGGCGTTACACACTATTATATACAGTATACACACATACTAATATACCATTACATTATAGCATTATTGCGTTCATTTAATATAAGGTATTACACGCACGATGTGTAATATAGGTATTCATATAGCATATAGCAGTTGTATAATATAGCAATAACATTCGCAAAATGCACTTACTCATTCTCATAGGTTTAATGTTAAGTTCAAAACGTTGATGTGGTCACAGTGATGGTGAAAAAAACGTCGTACGAAAATTAATGAAACATTTTCAACTCGGCTTGCTATGATCTACGCATCTCATCGTAGGTATAGGTATACTTGCATTATAAGCTACTATTTTATGAATAGCGTATATTATATTACAACTCATATTATAGAAGTCTACTTGAAATTTTAAGTCATTTTTATATAATCTACAACCTACGCGGGCTACGATTCATAATTGTTTATTCATAGTGTATACCTATAGTGTATATACTTGCATATAACATTCCAATTTCCAAACACGTATAGCATAAATAGCATAAACAGTAAACACTAAACAATCTTATTATGTTATTTTGGTTTGACAGTTGTGATGGACTTAAAGCAGTAAAATCTGTAAATATAAGTGACCGTGGCTGTACTGAGTTTATAGTTTTTCATAAATGAATTGAGTGAATCAACAGAGAAACTGTGTGTCTATGTAATTGTGTATCAAAATATGTATTGTCATAACTCATATAATATAAGGCCAGCTGTATTATAGACCACGGGCGGTCAAACTTTTTTTTTGCTACTGAAAACATATTTTTCCTTTGAGAATCGACTTCCATAAAAAACATTGTATTATCGAAGTATCTTTCATCTATAATTATTGAAAAAACATATTTGTATAAAATAATAAAATTAAAATATAGTTTTATTGATAAGGAAATGTCCTTCTCATATCATTATCTGGAAAATCTAGACTGCTAAAGATGACAATGCGTTCTAAATGATCATCGGAAACTGTAGCTTGAAAATTTAATGATTTTCTTGTGAGAAAATACTATTTCATACAAAATTTAAGAAATAGATTATTGCCGGTTATTTAATTTTACCAAAGATGGACATTTTGATTAAGTTTACTAAAAATAAAGTCTACATAATCGACTTTGAAATCATTCGCAATTGGCCGTTTGTTTGCAATTGATATATGGGCTATGTTATGCATTAAGTCTTGTGGGTAGGTGAAAATCGTCTTAAATACGTTTAAAAATTAATATTATTATAATATATATACATAGTTGTATAGTAATTAGTATTATAAATAATATTTACGAATTAAGACTTATCTATACATCTCTATAATATAGATATATATAATATATCATTTATATAATAATTATAATATATTGTTTAAAAAATGTAAACATAATATTATGCGCAGTGAGTATAGGTATCTAATACTAATCAAACCGCATAGTTCACATTTATAATAATTGTACTCAGTATAATTTAATGCATTTTACATCAATTTATTAATTATTTATTATTATACGAGCAAAACATTGTCTTCTTTCTTTACACTATCTCAATGACTCTCGTAATGTAGTATAATATACCCACTAATTCCAATTGTATTTATTATATATAAACCTACTGATTTTAATATATAGTATATACATCGATATTGAATAATACGTATTTATTGCTACTACACGTCGTAACAATATAATATATATTTATCTGTATACAAAATAACATTAACAATAATTCAAAATTTTAATTTGATATAGTTGTATATAATGACTAATGATGTATAGATTATAATTTATAGAACCCATCATGTACATTATGTACAATAATATTATATATAGCATCGCAGCATCTTACTTCTTACTTAAATTAAACCAACGATGAGATAAAACTAATTTATATGAATATCTCTCGTAATGAAAAGTTTCAATTGTGTTGTACTGCTATAGTGTGAATATTAAATATCGGTTGCTGTATATAATTGTAACTTAACAATTTACTATCGAAAAGAAGCTGTTTTCTTATTTAATTACTTTGTTATTTAATTATAATATAGATATATTATTGACTATTAATATTTCTTATTATAGTTATTCATCATATTACAATTTTATACAACAGTATCCAGCAGTATATAAACCATCTAATAATTTGTCGTTTCGCCGAAGAAATATAATTATTTCACAGTAATAAATATTAATTGAAATCCATCGATTGAATGTGAAGATCTTTATCAGTTTAAATAAATCACACTGTTTTCTTTAATCCAACAATATCAACATACACGTATATAATAAATTATATAGGATAGCTACATAATAATATGAAGGTTTAAAATCTGATAAGTTCTGAAGTAAAATATTTTAACTTAACACAAATACATTTCAACACATAATCGGAATAAAATAATAATTTTAAATAGAAAAAATTACAATGTGTGATATTAATAATAATTGGTAATAATCATGAATAAATTTATATTAAAAATATACCTAGGTATATTATATTGGATATTATGTTTAAAATATCGAAATGTATACCTATAACACTTTTATTTTAGAAAATCAAAATATATAATTTCAGTACCTTCTAATACCCATTATACTTACAATGTTGGAACATAAATATGTGTTTATTATTTTCTGAATTTTTGAAAAATTTGTATTTCAATTTATTCAATAATAAATAAAAACTTAAAAACTAAAATATTTTTTATCAAACATTTTTGTTTCTATAATTCACATTTTTGTCAAGCGTATACCTACTTTTCATCGTTCCGAAATAGCGTGGCACCATGCACAACAAATTAGTTGAGTAACATTATAATTTATAATAAATAATAATACATTAAAACACGTATATAAAGACAAATAAAAACATTATAACATACAAAATATATACTTACAACAATATGCACCTAATACGAATTACGATGTTCACACTGTATGTACATAATATAAGTACTAAAGTACCTATACACGCTGCGCGAGGCCGAGTTGAAATATTAGCGCAATTTAGAGCGGTAATTATGATGAATGCGATGTCCGCCTAAATAACAATGTAGCTTAATTTATACACCTAAGTCATATGCGCACTGTGTACAAAATTATATAACCGAATCCATTGGCCATTGCGCGTGATCCACGTTTTTAAGCTCAAAAGTAAAAAAAAAAAATTGCGGCAATATAATATAGCAACTATATACCTATGAGTGGTGTATGCAACGTAACTGCAGGCCGATTGCAGGCTAGTATTTGCGAAACCGGAAGAGAAAGCAATAATAATAACGTGATGAATGCAAACATAGTGAATATCCAACATTTCTATATGGCGTAAATAGGCAGTAGGTATATTATAAGTGGATAGGATGACCAAGGGAGCTAAAGAGCCTATTTTGTCAATAATACGGTAACTTATATTAATCTACACCGGCATATCACAAGGACATAATAATATAAATCTCAACGTCTGAATTAAATAATATCCGAAAATCTTCTTTATAGACTAACCGTCAATATGATCTGGTGCGGTAATAACTCGTGGTTAGTGTACAACGTGATATTGCTCATGGACTTGCGACTTGTTACTTAATGTAATAAAACATAATTATAATTTTATTAGGCAATAGCAGGTTTCTACTTCTATAGCTAGCTCGTAACTAGAATCGTGTGATGTATTAACAATAATTTTTGGTTAATGATATTATGCATTAGTTCGATAATATTGTAAATAAGATTTATAAAGAATATTATGTGTGTTTACCATCCTAATAATATTATATTCCTGAGAAGTTGTGTATGTATATCATATTATATTAGAAGTATAATGATTTCTCCAGAAAGTTCCGCTGTTCCACTGTTTTGACCACTTTCGGTCTGGACGAAATTATTTAAAATGAAGCAACCTTCCTACCTCAATTAAATAACATCAAGACGATAAATTTTTCTTCACGCGTTCGTGAATATCACATTGTATAAAAAATAATATTTACTGTACTATACATTGTATAATTTATTATAAATTGCAGTATAATATTTTAACAATTTGTTTTTTGAATTTTCACTACATCAGACTAAAATATAATATTTTAGCCTTTAGATACGCTGCACCCATGTAGTCATTATAAAATATTACTGTCCCGTGCAGCACAAGCGGCCACATCATTGTATTATATTATTATTATTATTATTCTATTACCTATAGTATTGTCTTACTATATTATACTCGGAACAATTTCGTCGCCGCATCCAAATCATGACTTTTGATGCGTTCCAATGTAATATTTTATCGTTTCCATTGTTTATCAACACACATTACAATTACACACATATAATATACATATTATATATATATATATATATATATTAGAAATTATAATATATGCATCACGTACGACCGTATAAGAGCTTGTTTACTTGCATTATAATGTTATTGTACTTGCGTCATACTCGCCGGAGGGCTGTACCATTGTATAGAGTGTATTTTTTTTTTATTTAATAACAGCTCCGGGCAGGTTTTTTTTTAATTACAGGCTTGAGCCGGGGATGACACTCACACACACATATACACACAAGTGGAGGCGTAAAACCGTATCATTAAACCAAAATCCGTATATATAAATATATATATATATAAAGCCCGTCTCGTCGCGCCCTGACAATATAATATAAAAACCCGCCGCGTATGTATAGGGATGATTTTTATTATTATTTCCCTTTTACACGTATATATAATACCTATATATATGTATACCCCAGTGATCGTAAGTACGCTACACCACCTCGCGCTTGTGTTATATAGGCGTGCGGGGACAGACAGAAATTTCACGGATCTTAACGCCGCCGCCGCCGCCGATGTTCGCGACCAATGGGCGACTCGTCCGTAAGAACCCACCCTCGCCGCCTCCACTGATTTCAACCCTTATCGGTTGCAGCGGTGGCGGTGGCGGTGGCCCACGGCGGCGCAATCGTCAGTCACCCGACAACGGACCACCGCTCACCATCGACCGCCGACAATCGCATCCCCTAGCTGCCAACCGCACAATATCCATCTACGCTCTACAGTCTATAACACCATAATATAATATAATTATTTTTTATTACACGTTCGCTGTTGACAATCGTTTGGAACACATTACATAATATACACTCACGACGTCGACCGAGTAAAGTGCTGTAACACGATATCCTGACCAGGAAACTAAGGTAAATTTTTATAATTTTTTATTGCTCTTGAATTCTCTACAACCGCCTTTAATACTATTAAAATACTACAGAAATTTCTAATTTTTTTTTCGAATTACATTAATGAACACCAGTTATTAACTTTTTATCATTTTAAAATGAATCTACACTACGATTATACAAAATTATTATTTTATCTATTCTGAAATCAAATTAAATATGCTTATTTTTACTAAAGATGATAATGACATGATTACAATTTTATATACAAATTATAAGTCACAAAGTGACCATTTAAAAATATATAGCTTTAATATAACCAATGAAATTTCAATTATATGTAGCTAACTATCTACTTTTATTACACTTTATATATTAATGTAGGTATACTTATTTTAATGATTATAATAATATTTGATAAATAAAATAATATCAACAACGATAACAGAAATTGACATTAAACTTACCTATATAATATGTTTGAGGTAAAAAATATATAACTATTTGATAATACACTTCAAAAATAAAAATATAAAATACCTCCCGTTTGACTATACTTATACATAACTTTTTTTTTATTCTCAAGTATAAAACATTTTACTGCGGTAATATAGCTATATCATGCATTTATTAAATTAAATGTATTTTTCACCCAACTAAAATAATAGGTACCTAAAAATCAAACCTGAGTAAATATACGTTTTGTGCGATTTTATAACTTTCCCAATCATAGTATATAGTATCATATTATATATGTATATTGTATAACTATAGTTAATTTTTGAGTCCGAGGTCTATACTCTATAAAATACGTAAAATACACAGTTATCCGCCTATATAATAATATAATGTCGAATGTGAACCCGATAATCAAATTAAACTGCAGGACCCAAAAGTATGACCCTATAATAAATATATATGTGTGTATACTTTATACTGTATACACATGGTGTGAGTCACGGCTACTATTCTACTGAACGCACAGTCGTTTAAAATAAAACACTTAGATACCTATTTCATACATAATAACCCAGTAATGAAACTCCTCCCGGTGTTTTCAGGACCTTCTCGCCACAGCCGCGGTATATCAGCTATCGTCATTATAAATATTATACAGATACAGTGTATTATCCAGTATGCTCATTTTCGTTCACGGTCATTCATCAACCAAACATTAAATTATATATGTTTAGAGCATAGACCTACCCACTAATCAACCTTAAACTTTTAAACTCTTATAACGTTATCAATAGGTAGTTCAACTAAAATTTATAGGTAAAATCAGCTATATCTGGGACTATAATCACAAAAACAAATACGTTCATATAAAGTTTAGCTGATAAACGAAGCAATATTTATAAAACTATAATAAACATGTATTTTCCTTAATACCCCCGTATAATATTTTTATTTTTAACTTCAGATTTCGGACTTAAAGATCATCCCTCAAAGTAATGCCTTATTCTCATCAATTAATTTCTACCATTTGTTGGTGCTTTTCACTATAGTAATTCTATCTTTCATTTATCTTTAACCTATAATATTATATTCTTACCCAATCATTTTAACACGAGCTTTCTAATGGACGATATTTGATATTTTCACCGGATCTATTTCAATGATCAATCCAATTGACCGTATAATTTCAGGTGCACATTTTTAGTCAATGTTATTTTTCGAATTTGCTTTATAAAATTTTACTGTTGAAACGTTTCTCAAAGTTTATTATGTATTTATATACGTGGTACTTTTATTAAGCAAATCCCTACATTTTCTCTAGTCTATACGGTTACGTGATGTCCACAAATCCGTCTAACGTAGTCAATACAGTATTACTCGTATAATGTATTTCCGGGTGATTTACCATAGCATAATATGATAGGTATGTCATATTATGACAAAATATATTCGAATCATATGTGTACGGAATCACCGTGGTCTGCAGGACGAAAACGATGAATTCATTATAAACTCGTCATTCTTCCATTTCATATAACGTTCGTGTTGTATTTATTTATATAGTATATGCACTCAGTAGCAGAACGGTGTTAGGTACCTCCCACTAATTTTTAACATGTTTCATTCAACTTTCTGACTTAACTAATATTCTAATCGATGTATCGTTGTTTTCATAGACGGACACTACTACCATGATGGCCACCGGGGATTCGATGAAGTTCGCCGCCGCCCGATTCGGTGGAACAGGCGGTCTGCTGGACTGCAACTTCCCATCGTTGTACGTAGACGCGGTCTGGGCGAGATTCCGGCGGCATCCCGGCGCGTTTGCTAGTGGCCAGATAGAGGGCTACGCCCGGGCAGTGGCTTTGTCCAGGAACGTCCAAAAACAGATGGCTGCGATCACTGCAACTACGCCGGGCGGAAAGCCCAAGAAAAGATACATTTGCACGTACTGCGACCGAGAATTTAGCAAGTCGTACAACCTACTCATACACGTCAGGACTCACACAGACGAACGTCCGTATCCGTGCGACGTGTGCGGCAAAGCGTTCCGCAGACAGGACCATCTCAGAGATCACAAGTAATTATACAAAAACAGTTATTTCCTGTAGATAATAGTAAAACTAAATTTAACTTACGAAAAATTACTTTTTTATAAATTTACTCGACAACGGTATAAAAATGTCAACTATCCCCAAGAAACTAAAATATCAATCATTTTAAACGTATAGTGGTACTATAAAATCTTATTCCTAACATTATACTCGAATATAGGTATATTATATAATATATAGGTACGTATCGTCTATAAAGTTATATAATTATAATGTATACGACCAACATTTCAATGATCTTATTATGTAGTTGTATTATATTCCACTATTTTTAGCATAATATTGTGCTCATAATCATACTTACATATAATAGGTACCTATATATTACATAATTTATTGATATATATTTGAAGTTATACCTATATAGTATAAGTATATGTCAAAATTAAATTTTTTTTCTTATTTAAATTTAAATTTTATGTCTATAGGTACAACTGTATAAGCACAATATTCATAAATAATATAGATAAATCAATGTTTTTTTTTCACGAAACACTACGAGAACCAAAAAAACCCATCTTATAATACACAGAGTTTCCAATATCAGAATCCTTATAATAAATTAATAAAATAAAAATATCATACAGTTTGAATTAAAAATAGTATAAAATATATAATTATAAGTTGTGTATTTCTTGTTTCTTATTGTTTTATTTTTTTAACGTTCCAACTTGTTTTTATAGATACGTTCACATGAAGGATAAACCATTCTCCTGCGAATCCTGCGGCAAAGGCTTCTGTCAAATGCGCACGTTGATCAGCCATCGGAAGAACGCACAATGCCAATGGTACCAATACCAACGGCATCAGGCGATGGCAACACAGATTTCCTCCGCCGGGACCGCTGGGACCGCCGGGACCGTCGGGACTGTTGCCGCTGCAGCGGCTGCGGTGGCGTCCCCCGAAACGGTCCGAAACACCAACCTTACCGATTTTAGTATTAAAACCTTACTGGGAATCAGCGATGATCAATAACAAAGTAGGTATCTAGATAATAGTGCCTATATATACACCTAACCTATACCAGCTAAAATATATAGTTGATTTACCATATTTATCGCTCTTTTTCATACGGTGAAATGTACAAAAATAACTATATTATGTAAATACAAAATATTGAATTGTATTATTACTAACTATTATTATATTGTTGTTATCATTATGTTATTATTATATATTATGTATATAGTTTAGTTAATATTTAATGTATTATATTTTTTACGAATAAATCGTTCCAATAATATCGTCGAATTTATTACTATTGCAAAAACAAAATTTATATATAATAAATAGTAAAATATGATCTACAGAAGGGGCGAGGAATGTTATTTTTTCGCGTTTCATCCATTAAAGAGGGCTTACAATTTAACGTGTCGTATCGATTGCTGGTATATATATGAGTGGTTGTATTAGGTAATAAGGTGTGAAACGACATCGAACACCACACGGTTTTTGGGACCTCCTCAGAGTTACCCAAGTAAGTACCTACTATGTATACATAATATGCCAATATACCTAGTATTCTATTGCACCAGATACGCCTTAGATTACTATTGCAGGCGCTATGTAGAATATAATATACTCAAATAAAAATAACTTAAACATTTACAACAGTAGCCGGAGTTGTAGGTATATATAGGTACCCATAAATTTCTGTCTCACCACTTGTGCGAACGTTCGCGTTCTTGTTTAAAATCATTTATGAAAAATATAGTTACTATAGCTGAAGTCTAAGAGCAATAAATGTTATTATACCTAACAATCAGTGTTTTCTAGATTAGATATATCGAAAAAATATAAAATAAAAAATAAAAATGTTTTTGCAGTTATTATTTGTGTAAAAATGATAAAATGTGAATCTCTTGTTCCCGATGATTATTCCAGTAAGTATAGTTATATCAATTATAGTTATTTTTAATAGCCTGCAGGTAGAGCTAGATCTGTGACAAATATTAGTATAATAATATAGTTATAGGTAACAAGGAGGACGTATATGATTGAGAGTATAATACGTAAGGTAAGACGCACTTTGTGGCGTCAATATTTGCTCAAAGTGTGTAACTAAACCTATCTGTGTCGTGCTGAAAAAACAAATATCTGCTACGGCAGATTGTGTGATTTTATATTCAATAATTATATAACGGTAATTTTTCCATTTATCGACGATTTTCGAGCAGACTTGGGCTATTAATAATTTTCGTTTACATTTTATAAAAATACAACAATTATATACATTACAAATCATATTATATATTAGGGGTAGGTACCTCCTACTCGTATATATAGCTGAGGTTACTTTTTTGTAATATTTATACGTGTTTATAGTTACCCTGCAAAACGATGTGATTATATAGTGATAGTCTTTAGTCGGCTGCACGCGGCAGGTAAAAGCCCGGTAGGACGATTAAATTGTGTAAACGTGTATCCTACAATAGGTTTCCTACCTACGCTATATTAATTATTATATCTAATAATAATAATACCGACGGTTGGGTGTAATAACATAGAGCGACAGACGGGACGACTGTAATAAACTGGCGAGCTTGTGGAAAAATCGTAAAACGCCCTATTATAATACACATCAATATTACTGCAGTTCGTTCGTTCTATATAATATAATGTTAAACCCGTCATCGGAGATATTATTATTATACACATCCAAATAACAACGATCATAATATTTACAGCTGCACCGTTTTGGCCCATGGAAAGTACCTCTTTTGTTTTATTACAATAATAATATTTTAAATTATATTATGTATGTAAAATTACTGCGTTTAGAAAAATATATAATATAATATGACTTAATACTAGAATACCACCTTGGTAATACAACCTTCTGTTTTTCAAATGAGAATCTTTCTATAAGAAATTAATTAGCTGCAGATGGTTTTCTTTTAAATATTGATACGTCAAAGTCAAATTCAAACGAATAGTTTTTGAGCTATTTAACTTTATGTACAAGAATAATATAATTCTACGATGATGAATTTAGAAGATATAATGTCTATTATGAGGATTTAAAAATATTAGTTGTAATTTATTTATCACATAAAATAAATTAAATATATTGTTTCGACATTTGTGTCCAAAGTTTACGAACTTAAAGCACCTATAATAGTCTATAAGCTATATAGACATAATATTATATATTATATTAGTATAAATATATAATAATATTCAATTACCACCTATTTTTATTACTATTCTTTTTTTTAGTGTATCTATAGTCACAATTATTAAAAATTATTAACATTAAATTTTTAGTAATTTTTTTATAAATAATGTTATTTTTAACATGTATAAATTATAAAGATTTAATGTTAAAAACTGTTTATATAATAATCAATGTTGAACTGCCGTGTTTGCGAAGAAAGAGCACCGACTGATGGTACTCAAATGAACATACTAAAATAGTAAAATATCGGATTTTATCGAACATATTTAAAACTTTTTACACAAATAAAAACATGAGAATGCGAAGTTTAAATTAAGTTACTTATTTAAAAAACTATAATAGTTTCCAATTCCTGGATTCGGGCCTAGGCCCAGGCTAGCGCGCTGGTCACGATAACGACACGTGTTGTTTCTCTCTCATGATTCTAACTGTTTTCGTATTACACTTTATTTTAATTTTATACGACCGTAGTATTATAAGTTATAACTAATATTAATCAAATAGTTGAAGATATTTTGTAATAATTAAAACATTAACCCAAATAATGTATATACGTATTACGTATGCTTAAATGTATTAATATCACATTATAAATACTCTATGCCATAGAGGTTCTCAAAGTGTGGGTCGTGACCCAAAAATGGGTCGCAATTTTATTTTCGGTGGGTCGCGCTATTATTTTATATTAAAAATAAAAATAATATTATGAATTGATAAAATTTACTTTTAAATATATTTTTTTTTGTAAGCAACTGATTCACTAAAAAAAGATCATTCATTGATATTATGAGTCACCAAATTTTATAAAATTCCCAAAATACAATAAATATGGGTCGTATAATAAAAATTTTGGGAACCTCTGTTTTATGGCCTATGCCCAAATTTAATAAAGTGTAAATATCGGTCATAAACGCTTCCTAGTATAAAGGTGATTTGAATTGAATAGTTTAAATAAATTATAACTTTATTTAGTTAAATCATAATTTACAATACTTTTTGTCAGTCATCTAATAGAAAAATTTGAATTTATTAGGTTGTTATTATAATTGTTTTATAGTTTTCTGATTATATTTTTGCATATATTATATTTTTTATACAAACTTTAACTGAACCCTGTGAACTGGAAAACCATCCGTGGACAACAAAATGAAGACTTAGCTTTAGCGATATCGATTAACAAAGAAGTACGGAACAAGGAAATAAAGAAATTTAAAAAACTCACTTATTCTCTCCAACGGTTTAATTTAACACATTATTACATTATTGTGTAAGTATGATATTACTCATTATAGTTTATAATAAAAGGTCTAATAATTGCCATTATTATGATTTATGATATTATATTGACATATTGTGGTCATAATAATCGTGTAATACAAAGACACGTTATTCTAATATAATATAATTTTTACTCAAATTACGAGTAGATCAATTTTATAGCACATCATATTATAATGGCAATGCATCAGTAGACTATTGAATTATTGAATAGAGACGAATGTACACACACACACATATATATATATATATATATTATGATTATAACAATAATATTAATATATAACGTCCATAGCCCTCCGCAATTATAATATTATTATGTAGGTACCGGCCACCGGGTTATCGCTTAATAAATACGTACAGTAGAGTCTTGATATTCCGGCATTAGGGCCAAGTACTATATTATTATTATTCGATACGATAACGTGTCAACGTGATGAATATTATTGCACTCTGACGAGTCTGACGGTTCTGTTATTTCTTTTCTTTTTTCTTTATTTGATATTTCAGTTTATTTTTCGTCGGATGTTGTTTTTTGTGTCGTCAATCGTCTGTCGTTCAGTCGTTAGGTTATACATTATTATACCTAGAGGTTATCATCACACCAACCGCGCTCCTGACGCTTGTCACGACGTGTGTTGTTTATCTCCTCTATAAAACATCGTTATATACGTATTATATAAATTATATGTGTAGGTACAATTATTAATGATTTAAATGTGTGTATGATAACAGAAAAGGAGAAAAAAAAATCAAAATTTAATTGTCGCCAGTCTGCTTGTTTGATATTCCTATTATCTGTCGTCCGTGCCGTCTCTTGTCGTCCAGACAATAATAATTCGTCACGGCAGCCCGCGGCGGCGTCCCGCGAGCGTACACAAATGTTACAATACTATTATAATATATTTATATTACATACGTACTGGATTTCGAACTATATATATACATTGTATATTAAACATAATATCTAATTTATCGACCATAAACACCCGAACACGGTTGTCAGACCTGATGAGGTTCGGACGGCAGAAGGTGAAAGAAAAATTCAAAAACACCGTCACGGTTCTTCACGTTCGGTATAATATATATTATATTATATACAAGTACGTGCATACATGTGGTGGTGTGTACTATATCCGTCTAAACCCTTTGAAGCGATTTATTTTTTTGTGTTGCCCCTGACCCCGTTTTGATAGATATTTTGTCGCGTGTTAGTCAATTCACGGACCGCGACGCTGCTGCAGTAGACATAATATGATATTATTTGTACTCGTACTAAGCTCAATGCGTGTTATAAAAAGTAATAAAGTAACGCCCATTTGGACACGGCGAAATGAAAATATCAGAAACGCAAAAACGAGTGTTATAAAATATAAAAACAGGTAAATAAAAACGCACGGGCAGATATGAAAAAAAAAAAATGTAACTATAACTCCGTCCAGTCATTATCATAGTATACTTTATGCCTCTACATGAAAAGTAACTGAAATTTATTTTATTTTATTGTGTTTATAATTCTAAATTTAAAAAACTCGGATAATATTATAACTGTTACGTTGAAAATGTAGTAGGTACCTAACTGGGATTATAAGTTTAATGTTGTAATGTGATAATTAATTTGTAGCTTATACGATTTCAGTAGGTATAGTAGACAATAGTATATAAATAATGTTATTACACCATATAATTAATAACAATACAATAACAATAGCCAGAAAAATCTTCAAGTGGATAATAAATAATGAATTGATAACAAAAAAAGAAAAATAATTTTCAATCAACGACATAATATATGACGGCTAAATAAATAAGATTTTCACTTCTTAAATTGGTAATTATGTATTAACGGGATTTCGTAAATGAAAAATGAATTGAAGTTTTCGAATCGCGTGTTAAAATATTAATAAATTAAATATATTAAATTATTAGGTAATAAATATTTTATATTTTATGTACCTAATTATTATTGTTTTATGTATTTTAGTGTATTTATGTAAGAAGAACCACCGGCCGTGGACACCTGTTACTTGTATTTTAAGAATATTTTTTTTTATATGTTTTTATGTGCGAAGAAATTTTTAAAAAATTCTAGAAACAGATTTGCATTGAGTCAGGCGCGTAGTAGATTATTTTCTCGTAATAAAAATTTCAAAAATATAATTATTTATTGTGAAAGACTTAAAACCCATTTTTTTAAATTATTCATATTTCATATTTATAATATCAATGTATCTGGGGGTAATTTGTGATATCTTTAACTTCACTCGTAGAAATGATGGTTTATTGGTGTGGTTAACATTATAGTCATTATACTGATAAGTAAAATGTTGAAAAATAATTTAAATTTGACTATTAAAGACTGTGGACGTCTGTTGCATTATGTATTTTCCAAATATTTTTCATTTTTACACAGAAGAATCTTTTTAATATCTGGAACCTATACAACCTATAAATACTTTCAATCCTGAATCATTATACAGTAAAGTCTTGAGTCATCAATTTATATTGTTATGTTTTAAAAATTTATTATTAATATTAATTAGTGAGTACTAGCAATGCTACTTTATGGTATAACCAAAACTGCAATCTAAGTATCTAATTTGTCTATGCTTCATGCTTGTGATTTAACGAAAGGAGATGTACTTACCTACATTGGTATATTTTTAAGACTGTTTTTTAACATCACATTTTACAAAAAAAATTGTTTCTATTGATCTACTTAGAATGTTAAAGTAACTAATATTTTGAAATAATTATGAGCTTACAGTCGGTTTTTAGTGGTTTTTACCACACAGGAATTTATAGCTCGATCCTCCAAAAGTATTACTTCAAGCCTGATAGCCAAATGTACCTACAAATATAGAAGTCGATTATAAAAACGTTATACATATTAATAGTAACATCATCATTCGTAATAATTCTCACTCCTATAATATGATATAATACACACATATTATATATTATATTAGGATCATGCGCGCTCGTTTAGTTTTCCCACGCCCACGCGTGGGTATAATCTTTATAGTTTAACTATCATTTTTTCTTCCTATCGGTTTTTGGTGGGGAGATCTACTGAACGACCACTCGTAGACTCTTATTATGTGGTACTTTATAATACCTATATATAGAGTCACTATTATAGATACCGCTGTCATCATGATATAGTAATAACCAATAGATAATTATTATTATTTTATTGTTATTACTTATTAGTTATTATTATTATTCTATGAATAATACGATATAATAGTATAATACACGTTTGTTCGGTAGGTAGGTATATATAATATTTAAACGGGTACGATTTTTACGACGTAGTGCGTGAACGTATCTATATCGAACATGTGCTATTAAATCTTCAACGTTTGTAATGTACAAACGTCACAAGTTGTACTTATGAATATTATTCTTTATTATACATATATACATTATGCTCGTATATATCCCAGTGACAAACATAATAGTAATGTATATAATAGCTATATAAAATCCGTTTGCTAATCACAAGTGCTGTAAACGGATAAATACTTACCTATAATAGTTAAACTGTAAACTGTAAATATGTCCTGCAAATTAATTTATTAATTAATTTAAAAACTATGTATATATACTAAATACTTACATTACAGTCATTACACATATTCTTTTGACTCTTCTTATAACCTAGTTCAACCAGAACTAGTTATAACCATCTACAACTAAAGCTACCACAGTAAAAGAGCTATATTACCAAATTATGTTATAAAAAAAGCATAAAATGTGAAAGAAACAAATTAAATTAGTCACTTGCTATCCTTTTTCAAATCTACACTTTTATTTTCAATGATTCCGAAAAATGTCTAATTCAAAAAATAGTGATATATTAGGTACCTAATAATTTATAAAAACTCAAACATAACTGTTTCGCTATAAAATGTATTCATTTTATTACCCAACCCTTAAATTTAATTTCATAAATAATAAAAAATGTTTTATAGAATATTTACATTCTAAATTGCAATCACCTTTTAGAACAGTAAAATGGTTTTGTATTCAAGTTTGATTTAATATAACTTACCGTATAATTTTTAGTTCAACATTTGACCTTCCAAGTATTACGTGGTTAACAAACTATAAAGGTTTATAAAATAATCTATATAGCTTTGTTACAAGGAACAGGGAAGATTACAGAAATCTAATTAGCCAGAAACAATATGCGACGTCAATAAACGGTTGCTTGTGATTTTTCAGTTAATTGAGCGCACGGGAAACGGCGTAATACAGCGTTGTAGTACTTTATGTATACATTATACGCTCACTCTTGTATCGCTCAGCCTCGGGGTATGTCGCCGTCGTTTATATAATATTATGAATACAGCAAATCCAATAGTATACATAGTAAATGTTGACGACGGTTTACCCACCTAACCTCTCTATCTAGACTCTCGCTCTCACTCTCTTTCTCACTCACTATCTCCCCCTCTCTCTCTCTCTCTATATATATATATATATATTTATGTATTTACATCGGTTAAAAGGACTCTAAACTTTTGACTTTGCAACGCACATCAAAGGGAAACGCCTCCGGTTGCGTAGTTGGTTTTCAACATGCAAATCCGACGTCGAGTTTGAGTAAATATTATATATATTGTACGTACTTACAAAATATTATTGTGTAGGCGTATCAGCGCCAAAATATTGCCTTTGGGCAACTACGCAGAAATCCATTACGCAGAGGCTGTTGCCGTTAGGCGTATAATGTTAAAATGACTTCAGCGGCGTCTGCTACCCTCACCCCTCATTCAGAAAATCCGACAAATACTGGATAGTCTTATATATCCTATATATATATATATATATACATAATATAGATGCACGCAATCTTTCCATGAATTGTATTTTATTCTATTTACCCTTTGAGCTTGTATAGCTCGATAAACAAAAAAAACACATTTTACGCGAGGAGGTATCATAAACTCATAATATATCTATTGTAGTAAATTTGAATCTTTGAAAGTGTCTAAAAAAAAAAATCAATTTGTAAAGCATGATTAACATTTTATCCGCGACGTTTGATCGTTGACTATAAATAGTCATTACTCCTCATAAGAAATATTCGATTTTTATCATCACCTGTATACACTACATATTATATAGGTATGTAATATGTATATATATAGCCATATAGGTACCATTAATTACCATTAATTAAAAATCCAAATTATACAGTTTCTAATAAACTGTATATTATAAATTAAATTATCTATCGTATTATAATATATATATATAATATGACGTACCTATATACATATGTATATATTTTAATGTTTATCAATATTGTTTATTATACATGTATACTGTTATATCATAAAGATAAGCATTGGTGCGGCTTCTAAGTTATAAGAGTATAATTATACAACGTTTGCAGAGATATTATACACTTTGTATTAGGCGATATTATCATATTTTTTGTACTTGGACTTCACCAAATTATAAATAACAATTATTAACATTAGTATTAATGAACTGTTAAAATTGGTTCGAGTCACCGATGAAACACTGAACTCTACAGTTGTTTACAGACAGTATCTTCGTGAAGTTTATACCAACATCATGCATTGTCGCATTGATACTTAGATTTTATAATACACGATTAGTTGTATAACAACAATAATGATTTGTTTTAAAATCGAACGACTATAATATTATTTAAAAAAACCTAAGTATTACTTTCTATGCATAGAAACGCGTCTATAATATACTCAGATATCTCGTCGTGTCAAATACAATTCTAAATTTGCACAATATATAATGGCAGATTTAGCAGGTTGTTTCATCGCCACCGGCAGTAACGATGTTCTGTAAGTACTATTTTAGTTTCCATTATTTGATACTTCTTAATAGTTTTATTCGATTATTATTTATTATTCTTATTATTTTAATTTAAAACTAATAAATAATAATATCAATAAAAAAATTGTCTTACAATTTTATAATTGAAGTTCTCTTCATTATTAAATTGTTTTACATATTATTCTTATAGTGAAAAATACAAATAATATGTTCGAATACTAACCTTTATATACTTAAGTTATGTAGTGATGTTCAATAATCAATACTATTTAATAATGGACAATGGACTAGATATGTGTCTATGTCTATAATAATTTTGAATACAAAATAAATCCTCTTAATTAATTTTCAATGCAGTATTATCAATCATCATCATTGATTATAATTAATACAAGTTACAACTTTAAAGTACTAAAAATAATTCAATTACACTTTATAAAATATTGAGCTCAGGTTTAAAATTAATGAAAAATCAACTACCTATATAAGCGCGTTTTAATAAATTACAATATACCCATAAATATATAGACTGTAATAATAATTTAATGTCTTGTTTCTACTTAACTTTGTTTAACTATTTAGTACTTTTAGGCATACTCAGAAACTCGGTAAACCATAATATTATATAGTTTTACCTATTGATACAAAAATATAATACCAATTAGAATTTATATCTAAACGAAAAATAATTATTGAAATTATCTTATCAGTTATTATTCTCTATCCAATATACCTATATATAGGAATACAGCTGTGTCTTAAATTAATTAGTATATAGTTCTGTAACACAATATAACATTTAGTTTTAAAAAGTAAATACATACTAATCAGAAATCAGAATACTTGAAAAATGTGTTAGGTATATACAATATAATTATTATTTTATAACTAAAGTGAAGGCAGACCTATTGTAGGTACAGACCTACAATAATTTGTTCTTAGTTTCTGTATGTATTACATCTAATACGTGTATACTCGTAAATTTTAGTGTATGATCATGCATCAATCACTAGTCACTGCTACAATGCTACGCGATATGTAATAATTAATAACTATTATTATTGTGAAATATTGTTTTAATAATTATGTACATAACGAAGAATTGCTCATTTCAATTAATGAAAAGAGTAAAGCAACTAGATGACTTAAACTGTAACCAGGTAACTTGTCTAGAGTCGCCCATTGTTGAGCAGTCACTAAATATTTTAACGAACCAATATGGGGCAAATGGTTTTTGAAGGAGTTGTACATAATTAAGTAGCCCTTGACTGGTTCGTTAAATTAATAAATTTTGTATGCAAAATTGCATTTTTATATCTAAATTCCATTGTGTAGTTGTTGCAGTAAATAATATTAAAATATAAAAATCAATCTTTGTTTAAAATGTTTAAATAAAATATATTAATATATTACTTATATAATCATTTAAATTGTATAGTTATGTATACAATATTTTTTCCTTAGTTTGTAGATATCTATAATTAAAAATATTTAATTTTCTATAATTTCATATTTATCATTGCCGAACGTTTTTTTTTTTTTTAAATACCGTGCCCTTAACATACACAACGCGATTCACCAAATATAGACTTCAAATTTTTTTCATTTAATTGAACTTATATAAATTTCTTGATTCTGAATTTTTAACTTAACTAATAATTAAGAATCTTATTTTCGAATACTCAATATTTTTAAACCGTTTAAGAAATTCCTGTGGTGTGGTAATAAAACTTCTTTTTTCAATACCTATTATATATTATTGTTATGTAATACATATAGTATAATTAATAATTATTATATACATACTATTATAATTAATATTTTACCACATATTATCCCAATATACGTTTTTCAGTTACTCTACTTAATAGATACTTAAGTACATAAAGTAAATGATATATTTTTTTTCAGTGTGTAGATAGATTTACTATAAGTATAGTTGGGTGGTGTAATGCCGTAATAGCTACGCTCTCATTTTTTAATCAATATTATAAACTATTCTATTAAAAAATCAAGTTATTTGTACTTATACAGATTATGTTATTTTGTCTGCAGAAATAATAAACCTGATTTATATTCATATAATCTTTTATAAATTACACTGTTTAAATCAAATTGTTGATATTTTAAAATGCATTCTAATTTCTAATTGCAATTACGATTTCCTATTTTACTTTTTAAATTTATTTAAGCTATAAAATAATAATAATGAAATATATAATTCACTGAAGCAATTGCTTTAAAAAATGTTTGATTTTTTCCTAATGGCATGAACTTACTATGAATAAAAAAAAATACTTACCTACTAGGTATTTAATGTGGAATAACCATTAAAGATTATTAAAGTATTTCAATTTTAAGCTATATATGTTTGAAAAAAATTAACTTTTAGTTTTCAGAAAAATATTATTATAATATTATGTTTGCAGTACAAATTTCGTACACAATTAAAATTTATTATAAGTACATAATAAAATATGATGTATTATTTAAATTGATAATGTAATACTAATTTCATTGGTATTCTTAATTAATAACATACTATATTATTACTATTATTATTGATTCAATAATACACCCAACATAATTAATAACGATAAATTTTATACATGCATTTATTTTGTGAATTATATTGCATTAAAATAATTAAATTTTAGGAGTTATTACATGACACATGAAGAAATATCGACCAAAGAGACGAGCCTAAATATCAAAAAACTATCGACACGTATAAAAACTAAATTGGTCCCGAAGTCTTATTTGGCAAGATTCACGGACAACTATTATATTAACCGAGTAAAACATCCAACCTTTTAAATATTTCTATATAACAACTATTACTTAATGTGAATATCGCGTTTATTATACGCGATATATTTTATACAATATAATAATATTATATAAATGTGATTTTTGATTTCTTTTGTTCAATACTAGCAAAAATAATTAATTTAGTGTAAATGATGGATTTATGTGACAATCTATGATGTATTTTTTGTCATTTCAACTTAAACATGAATAATAATTTCGACAATTAATTTTACAAACATTGACATTTTTTATTTCATTCGCAAAAATTCTTAGTCAACAACCAGACGCGGTTACTCCATCGTGGGTAGGATAATATCCATCGTGTATAATATTATACAATATTATGTAGCCTGGTCGACGGTCAAGTGTGTGACGTGAAACATAATATATTTCGCGTGTGGTCGTTGATCGAGGTGGCGTTAATTACGTAAACACGGTCCCTCCAAACGATTTATAAGAAAAAAGTCGACCGTATGAATTACGAATAATAGGCAGGTACCTCTTACATGGTAAGCTTAAACTCTACATATAGTATATACACTATGCATATATATAGCTGTAACAATAATAATGATGCAGCTGTCTAATAAAAACACCAAGTACCTATGCGGGGTAGGTACTTAGTGGATCGTCAATCGACTGTCATATTATTATTATTCTACACGATTCGTCGTCGTGTGTCGTATATGTGCAGTCAAGTGCGGTTCATCTATAAGAAGAAGTGGCCGTATCGTGGGTCGAATACATCAAAATCTAATCGTATACTTGTCGAAACCTCTCGGCCCGGTCACGTGTGGTTATCATCCCCGCAGTCACAATAATAGTAATAATACACGCGTGGTATACTTGTATGTATATATACGTACATCACCTCCATACAACATATGTGTTTACTATATATATATATATATATATATATATTGTGTTTCGACCGGGACGCTGCGCGAAGGGATCGCGAGGGATTTACGGTCGTCTTTATTAATATATATGTAGGTAGGTAGTATATATTTTTGCATTATATTATAAATATCGCGCGAGTTCTGGTGCGTGAAAACCGACACGTTTTTATTTTACTTTTTTGTTGGTGCCTAATAAGGTGCAGGGTCCCGAGTAGGTAGGTAGGTACATGACATTATATTATGTGTATAGAAATATTTTCCGAAAATGTTCTAATTTCCAGTCCCGTGCAATGTAAGTGTACATACCTAAAGTATCATATGGACGTTGCGTGTATAGGTTTATGCGTGGACGGGTCGCACAGGATTATATATATAACGATCTAGTGGACAAAAGTGCCCCACACCAAGATGAGGCGTTAAGAAAATAAATCGATATCATATATATAATATGTTTATACGGAAAATGTGGATAAACAAACAACCGTTTACCAGTTTATTTTTTTCGGCACTTGAACGCATTCTTGCATGTGTAGTGGTTCAAATCGCCGCCGTTGATATAAAAATGTTTATTTTACTATACTATATAATAATATACCGCAGTGTACGGTACGATAATATTATAATACATTGTCATCATATTTTATAAAACATATCTATCAATTGTTTTTAATTTTTTTTCGTCATTCCACTTCAACAAATTATAGGTGCACTAAGTTATATGATGTGTATACAATCGTTTTATATGCTTGTGTGTAAATCACCATTTTACAGCCAGTGTTATGACTAAAAAAAAAAGATAAATAATTTAGTGTTCTATAAGAGCGTCCTTAAAAACTGTATATGTATGTATGTATATATTTTTGGGTCATTTCCGTCACAACATCATAATTTATCTTTTCTGTTATTTAACTGAATAGAGGTATAACCAAAATATTATTAATTTAGGTTCTTAAAATAACATATTTTTTAAAATGACATTCAAAATACCTAACATGAATCTTATACATATATAAATATTATGTAAATATTTAAACATTTTAAACGATATAAATAAATTACGAATCATATAATTATGATCTAGAGGTACCTACTAAACATTCTTAACTGCAGAAGCATGTACTGTAATATGATTATAAAAGTATAACTTACATACAATTAAAGTATATCATAATAGGTACATATTAGAATTTAGAACCAACGGCTCAAATAACCTATAAGTATTTTATTAATTTTGTATTTTGTACACAATAATTGTTAAGTTGTATACAATACAACTTTTCAATTAATATATTATTTTGATGATGATTGACATATTATTGGTTTATACGCCATACAAACAATACGTAATGTACATTTTTTTTCTATAAAAGTTCATTTAACTTTGCCCTCGTATTTCTAAGGTTAAGGATGACAAATTAAAAGAATTATCACAGTTTTTTTTTATCAGATAATTAAATTTTTTACTCAATAAATGTATTTTTTTTTAATTTCAAGTTGAGAATTATACATTCCTGATAGTGCGCTGTCTCATTAGAAATTATGATAAATAGTGTGGATAGAATACATAATAGGTATACACATTACAAATTTACTGAGAATGTACATATTAAAACAATTTAACTGTTTTTTTTTCACTATAAATCATTGTGATTATAATAATTATAATATGTATAACGTCGCTAGCCGATATACTAATTATTAATGGATTATCACTGAATTAAAAAAAGAAATCTCTGTGCTCTAAATTATAAGTTACAAGTTTATAAAAAATGTGATTTTTTATCATCAATGGAAAAATATTTTTTCTAGTAGCGTTGTAATCAATTGTTACAATGTATTGTATATCTGTACATGCTTCATAAATACATAAAGTAGAAGGATTTAAGCGGCTTACGATCTAAATATTTAACAAAAACTTATTATAAAATCAAACCTATGAAATACATCAATGACATATAGACTTATAAAAGCTATCATTGTTCGCTATACCTATATTTTTTAAATTTACTGAATTTTAACAGAAAAATTTTTAACACTTAGAACACTTATTTTACTACCTATAGTACGGACTACCGATGTTTGACTATATTATACTACTGTTTGAATATTGGAATCAAAATAGCAAAAAAAAAAGCCCTAACAAAAAAATACAGGAAAAAATTCCCAGAAATCCATTCTTTAAACAAAAAAATATTATGTACATTAAACAATATATATATAATACAAATTGCAGGTATAGGTATATTATTTTTTATAATTATCCTTATTAGTTATTACTATTTACTCGTTATTAATAATAGGTAATGTATTTTGTAATTCATATTATTGATAAATAATGCTAGTGAATTAATTTTAATTTGTAAAAATGTCTAAAATTAGTTATTTATGGTTTTTATGATTTTACTTTTGGTACTATTATTTATACTTATCTTTATAGCAATTGGCAATGTTAATTTTATGGATTTAAATCTATGCAGCTGCAATGTGTATAGCAACCATACTTATATCATACTATTATAATAGTATACTTAGTGAATACTGAATACTATTGAATATATACAGAAAATGTATAGGTACATATAAGAGCTATTTCATCAGAAATATTTTCCTTAAATTCATTTATTTCATATCGTTGATAATTTTATTAATAATGTAGATGGGATAATTATAATAAAACCCAATATGAACTACTAAACTAGTTTTTTTCAATTAGTCATATTACCTATTGGTCAGAATTCAGTCATAAACATAATCTGAGAGTTTACTGTATAACAACCGTCATTCCTGATGTTGATGATATTATACCGCCCGAATTGAGAATTGACTCATACCTAATGGATACTGTAATTGACTCCTAACCTAAAACAGTTGTGCACTTATGCCAAAACTTATCTTTTCAAGCCGCTTGGTGCTGCAATGTATCTGACGTATAGTTTAGCCTTTAGGTAATTGTTGATAAAATAATTTTTATATAATAATTAATGTTTTACTGTACTTTTTAAACTGTACATTATATGTGTATTTTAAACAAACAAATTGTAATGGTAACTGACGATTGTACAGTTAATTTATCTATACAACCATTAATGTTTCATATATTCTCAACTAATTATGGTCGAAACGAACCACTTCGTCACTGCATGTATTTAGGTAATTTGGACCCTTCTTTCTACTTAAATATTACTTAAAATATCTATGTAAAATCTATGTATTGTATTATAATATGTATGATCTGTAAATTGGGTGAAAGCCCGGATTTTATTACCTATAAAAATATATCTATCAGTTTAACAACGATAGTAAAAGCTTTGTACTTATGGCTATATTATAATATAGGTATTACTCGCAGCCGTCGGCACGGCTCTTGAGTGGTGGATACCTATACTCTCATTATGACTAACTGCAAGTAACAACTTATCATCGTTGTTTATTCTGATATATGAACATCACAATCATATATTATATTAATCTTTAAATTCTACATTTTGAATAAAACAACACAGTTATAATAATATTATGGTATTTTTCAAATTATTTATTTACTGTTTGAATAGAAGTTTTCTACAATATTATGTATACTTTTATCATAGTTTCTATCTGTGTCAAGACAAATTACTGACAATAAATGAAACATTTTTAAACAAATATCAGCAAAAGGTTAGATAAAAAAAATAATATACTTAATATTAAATAACTGAAAACACCAATATATCCGGTGCTTCTGCGAATGTAATGAGACAAGCGATCTACATCTGATCTTTGCTGTATAGGTATTATATTCTGTCCGAATTGTTGCTTTATTAAATTCGGGTGAAAATTAGGTTATATCGTTATCGAGAATGAAATCTTAACGGACAATGCGAGAGGCGGCGAGTTTTAGGAGGGCAAGTACATTGTGGATTTGATATCTAATAATATATAATACAGCCGAAGAACCATCTCATATCCACAGAAAGGGGATTAGAGCCAAATTTTATAGCCAGAGGTAATAAAGTAGCCCTCCTGTCTGATGTTTGCTTTTAATCTGGACCTTGGGTACGCCATCGATTAAGACAATAAACCGTTTGAGATACTGCTTCACAACGTATGTCCTATAAATACATGTATTATATATATATATATATACAATATACATTTATATAACGTGTCGTCATCGCCACCGCTCATCGTCTACAACGCAGTGTTTGTTTTCTTACTCATCCGCAACCGGAACGTGTCTCTTTTCCTCACAATTAATTAATAAAATATAAAACCGTGTTTGATACTTAATCAGGCTGCACCAATGTTTTTCTTACACATTTACGATTGGTCAACATATACGTTTATATATAAGTATAATATATAAACGTGCGCACAGTGTATTATATAAATATATTAAAGACTTTCGGACGCACACTAAACGAAAGTCAACAGCAGGAAGTCGTATAATCCATTTTGATCATTAAAATAAAATATTATTATTAACCGTATTGCACTTGAACGTTTCATCGCTTGTGATAAAAAAAAAAAAACCATTATCAGCACATCAAAATTAAATTTTTATTATAATAATGTAAATAAGAATAATAATATTAATATATCTAATGAAATCTCATATTTTCATATCACTATACACGCGTTACTTGTAACTTTTGTAATATTATTTTTTACACAGCATATTATATGTTCGTTATTTGAGCATAAAAAACATTATCTAAGGTTTTCTAATTTAAAATTAAATTTTTTGAAATAATTTTCAATAATGCTTTATTTTAAAATGAAAAAACTGAACAAGACTTAATTTTAAATATGTTCATTGACCCATTGTACATAATACATATTATTTCATATTTTAACTTTTTAGTATTGATTTAATATTTATCCAATGTCAATTTACTTGCAATTTGTGTTGGTGATTATTTAATAAATAAATATGAATTTATTTTATTTTGTTATTTAAATAACATACATGTAGGCGTCTTTGACCTATAAATTATATTATACTTGCAATATACGTTTTGTTCATTAAATTTTATGATTAATTATAAGTTTTTTTTATTAAGTAGTGTTAATAATATAATAGGAAGTACACTTATATTTGATTAGCAGTCTGATTTTAATGCTTCTCCATTTGTTGTGGTAATATATTCAGTGTTTATTTCAGGGGGTGAACAGCAGGGTAATACCCCCTCCCCCCAAGAGGAAGATGTATATGACATTTTTACTTCTTTTCGTTATTTACTCATATGTCATGCCCCCTTGAAAATGTATTCCCCCAGAATAGAAGGTCTAAAATAAACACGGAATATATTATTATACATTTCTATGTAAATAGTATTTTTGTTATCTATTCCAAATAATTTCTATACACATGTTTAAAAAAAAAAATTAAAATCTCGATTATAAAATAAATCTTTAAAAAACAATATATGATATTATTATTTTGTATGATTGAGATTTATTGAAAAAAAACCACGCATATAAAATATATACTTTTTTTAATGAATTGACTTTTATTCATCATTGATCGTTATATTGTCGTCCATCATTGTCCTCGACGTTTGTTTGTGTACAGTAACAAAATTAAAATAATAACATTATATGCATATGAATCCGTCACACATGTAAATATCGCTCCGCAGGGATAGCTTTTCTATTGTACAATAATGTACATTATTGTATACACATACGGTGTATTAATATATAAACATATTATATAATATACACGTAAACACTACGTCGACAGTAGAAAAGTAACAGTGCGCCTTAGTGTTATTCCTCCCCGCGGAGGGCAAAAACCAACCTTGAATTTGTTCTACTGACCCTTATATTATGTATACATTGCATTATGTGTACGTCATTAGGTCATTTATATATGTATATTTATGTATACACATACAAAAACAGACCTTCAAACGAAAGTGATCCGTTGCAGTATAAACGCATAAAAATGTAAAATATCATGGCACTACGATTGAAGGTTTCGCGCCATCTCAGTTTCATATCATATATATATATATATTATACATTTATACAAATAAATTCGAAACTCGCGAAGGGCAAACGCATCAATCCCTTATTTTTATCGACCGTATGATAATTGGTTCAAGGATTATTATACGTAACCGATCCAAGGACATTTATTATGGGCATATTGTATACATGTATATATGCATCATCATATCATTTTAACATGTCCCATTATTGTTCTTATTGTTTAATTTTTGATATTTATCATATGTATACTTACATAATGTGTAATATTACTTTCTAATGCTCTAGTTATATATATGATATGTAAATATGTATTCAGCAAACCCTTATACGTCAGTTATCTTGAGTGCACACAATGCGCCATTATTAGTGAATGAAAAGTATAACACTATCAATTAACTTATTGTACACCTTTTATTTTAACTAATTACCCAATATAATATAGTATTAAATTATTTATAAATTCATTTGCGTGTATATTAAATATAAAAAATATACTATAAGTGATACTAATATATATATATTATTTTTATCTTCAAATATCTGTAGCACATATATAATTATTAATTACAAGAGTTTAATATTTAGAATTTAGAATATTATATAGAATACGTTTATATATCCACATAAAATATAAAATTTAACACTTTTCAATTTCAAAATTCATGTTAACTTGAAAATTCAAAAAATATATATTATATATATGTTTATATATCTTTATATCTATGATCTACATTCTACACTTTTTTATAAGAAATATTTTGTGTGAATGTTCGAAGATCCTATTATTAATTTTGATTAAAATTTAATAGTTTAAGCGTATAATGGTATTAAAAGGTATTTTAACTGATCTAATGTAAATAGTTGATAATTAAAACTCAAAAACAAAATAATGAAATTCTACTTGATTTTTTATTTATACGATAAATCACCTATTATGATTTCTGATTATCATATTTTTTTTCTATTCCTAAATATCTTGAACCCCTATGGCTATTATGTACACATATTTAAATTAAATTTCACTACACATCACATCCACCATAATTCCATGTAACTGTAATATATGTCTACAAAAAATAAAAATATATATGTGTAATAAAAGCAAAAGCATTATATCCTCGGTAGATAAATATAATTGGATTTATGTTCAAAATATCATAAATACTACAGATATTTTATCTATTTAAATTAAAGTGTACCTAGACTCTAGAGTATACATTAAGCTTCAAAAATTAAGTATTTTAATAAAAAAATAATGGGATATTGTATTATTATTTTTAAGTATAATTTATTAGTTATTACTTATAACTTATGAATTATGAAATTATAATAAATTTGAAATATGTGTAAATAAATATAATAACACATATTGTCTATTTTTGTAATAGTGATATGGCTGACTTATTAGATTCTGAGCGGAGCGATGAATGTATTGATTTTACAATGTGTTTTTTTTTTATTTATTTATTTTTATTTAATTTAATTTTTTTTTTTTT
>VUJU01001254.1:0-63049 GCA_009835225.1 Aphis craccivora | reverse complement strand
TAATGTAACTCACGGAAGATCAATTGAGACAACTGCAATATCAAAATAATATAGTAGTTACAATTAATGCAAAAACAAAATGATCATAAATAATAACAATAAACGACATACTTGTAATTTTATATAATATCCAATTAAAAATATATTTAAAAAATATACGAATGCTTATCGAGTATAAAAATAATGATATATTGCTAAATTATTTTGATATTCAAGTCTAGCTATATTTTGATTAGTATAACATTTATTTAAAAGCATTTTACATATTATAGAATATGTTATTTTTATTAATTGATACTTACATATATTAGAATTTCTGATTTTTGATAACCTAAAAGTAATCGTTGTGTAAAATAACATCTTACACAAAAAACTTATTATTTAAACGGTTTTTTATTTCAGTTTAAATTATTTTATAGGTAGGTACTTGTTCTTAATATACCTAGATATCGTTTTTTATCTGAAATTACGCATTAAACACCAACGACGTTCAGAAAAATACGGATATTAATTTCAAATTAATGTATAAGAAAATGTAATATTCGTTATTAATGTGCCTTCCGTCTACACGTATTAGCTATACGTAGCTGTTTACTGTATAATACAAGTATAAATATAACATAATGTAACATAATATCTTTCTCTATATTACATAAATAATTGTATTTTGTTTTATTTATCATTATTATATATTACTTGTGTAATTTAAATTGTCTACTTGTGTAATGCTGCTGTAATTCATAATTAATATCATTTCATAAATTATATATTATCCTACAATGCGTAAATTAATAAATTAAATAAATATCTATGTTTGAACTCTGAAATTCTGAAAATATATTCCACGTTGTATAAAGTAAATTATAAATAAATATAGGTGACCTAAACCTAAGCCACTACAACACTAAAGTAATGTTGTTTTACACTTTTGGCGCATGTGCTGTAGAGGATAATCATAGTTATATGGCTTTGAACTTCGATAATTATAACAAAAAATTCGCAGGTGAAAATTCTTAAAAATATCTCTATAATATTATTATGTAGATCAGCGTTTATTTTAATATTAAGTAATTATACAATAGTGTACATTATTAATTTTAGAACGATGAATAATTTTGTAAATCATAATAGGTACGTGTTATCATTTCTTTAAAAATTTTTTAATTAGTATATCTAATATAACTATTAAGTAATACACTATAAAAACCCATGAGTAAAAATGTAATTAAATAACATATTGTTTTTGTGGATAATATAATGTATTTCGCGGCTCTTTCAAAAGAATAATCAATTAAATATTTCAATTGAGTACTTACTATAACTGGTAAATAGATTACACAATATTTACAGATAAAACAATGATTTATTGATTGAATTTTATCTTTCTGAAAACTTATTTACTACCGCCGACAATCGTCTGCAGAGTTAAATTATTTAATGTATCGTTGAATAATAAGAGGTAGAGGTTGGGTAATCATTATAGTGTTATAATTTATACTAATTTTTTTCAGGCCAATTCAAATAGAGCACAATCTCTGTAGAAACAAAAAAAAGAACAAACAAATAACTTGAATTTATATTTTTATACATATTATTAGTCTTGACGTATATTAACGCAAAATTAAAATGATGATTAAACACATTTTATTTTACTTTCAAAATAGCGATTTATAATACCTTTGATTTCTTAGAACTATACACTACAGCGGACGATTTAATCGAAAATTATTGAATCGTTTTACTGCGGTTATACTAATGCACTATACAAACAAATGTAACAGAAAAATATTATTATGGTTTATTAATATAATATAATATATCGTACAAAGAGTTTAAAAAGTCAAAATGTACGATTCCTCGAATCGAGAGCGTTATAGATCGAGCGCGAAGGAACAATAAATTTAAAATTAATAAATAATAATAGCGCGTAAAAACGCGCCGCCGAGTATAATATTTTGCATAACGAATCTATTAATTCTATTAATCTATTAAGCTGCAATCGTTTAGTAGAAAATAATATAATATCGTAACTAACCTGTACCGCAATTATATTATTATTATTCGGACGGCTCGAGTTTTACGTGACATACGCGAAACACGTCTCATCAGTCAGTCGCTGCAGCAGTCGGTGGCGGTCGACGGACACGAATATTACAATATTACCTATATACGGCGTTCGGACGCGTATATCATACCCGTATAGGTATATTATATTTTGTATCGACGAGCATACGTCTGCGACGGTATATATTATAATGGCCCGGAACTCGCCTCTCGAATACGGTAGTCGGAGAGTCCGCGGGGTGACGCAAAAATTCGATTTATCCGTTTCCGGTGTGCCCGTCATCGCGAGGGACGTATATAGGTACAACAGGAGTACAATACGACGACACCGCCGCCCGCCACCGCACTCCGTTATGATTTTGTACACCGGCGGATTGACGTGAATTTCGATGATTTTTATTTATTTATTTTTTTGTCCCCCCGAGTCGCAGTCGCGCCGTTCCCATTGTGCGCGGAAATCGTCCGGTTCGGGGACCGCACACGGGGCAAATTGGATTTGCGGCGTGTACCCCACACACTATATGTGTCACGCGGCCGTTTGACGGATGCTTGTTTGGCGATTTTTTTTTTTTTTTTGTCCCACACACACACATAACTCCCGTATACGATTTACCCATACATATAGTATTGTAACAATATAATAATATATGTTTTGCCCCTTAACGCGCGCGTCGATTTTACCACACGCGCGATTGTTGTGGATTATTGGCAGCGCCCGGTGTCGAATCGATCTCCGGTCGAAAGAGTCTGTTGCCTATATAACTACATGTTATATGTGTGTGTGTGTGTGCGCGAAAGGTGTGCAAATAACCAAACGCATAAATGTAAACAAACCGGTTCGGGGTATGCGGACAGTATTTAAATACACGTCGTAAGTATATAGGTACGCGTATAATATACTACGCACGGAGAGATGCTGCACGGCGGCGGCGGCAGTGTGTTTGGCAAGGAGTTCACACGTATGTCTCCGCTAGTAGTATTATAATGATATGTATAATAGCGCATTGTCTCTAAAATACGTTGCAGCAGCGGTGTGTGCGCTCACTGGGCTGCAGCAGCAGTAAAACGCCGCCGCGAAAATGTGTTTCTCTGTTGTTGTTGCTGTTGTTATTATGTTGGATCGCAGATCCCTCGGGAACGAAATTTATTTGACGTTATTCACGCGAGTTCGGTATAAAACGTAGAGGTGCGTGTACGGTGCGCGGAGGGTTGCGGAAGTCAATTCCTCGACGCTATATAAAGGTAAAGGATAGAAAACGAGTATATAGTCCACAGTCACGGCTACTCATCTCTCGTGCAAACGTAGTAGCGATTTTTAGTCACGTCAACAGTATCGGAAACGATCTGCTGCACACTCTGATTAGAAAAGAAATCTCGAGCTAAACGGCGCAGTCGAGTCCGCCTTACATATATATATATATAGTGACTACACAAAACCGTTTAAATCGTTTGAATCGCGAGCCGTGCTCGTATATACATGTCATATAATATGGCTGCAGTGGTGCAGTGGCCATTTGTATATTGTTAGTACGGACTGTTATGATTTTAAAACGGATCTGCAGTTGTATTTTAATACAGGTAGTACGATGAAATAGAAATATTTTATTTGTTCGACACTGTGAATGCATATAATATAAAAAGCATCGTTCTAAACGGTGAAATGTACACATTGTCACTGTTATACTAATAGCGCTATGCAAAAAATGAAACAAAAATAAAACTACGGCAATAAGTTGTACGTTTGATAAAAATATTGTACTACAACCGTACAACTTAGCGACTACAAATAAAGCGTGCTACTTCCGACATTTGTGTATACGAGTACAACATACATGTGTGCATTTTGCAATGTACACTGCCAGACGCCAACAAGCAGGTATGTAAAGGGCATATAAATCGATGTGAGAAAATTTTTCGAAACGATATGTTATAAATTAATGGATACAATCTAACGTTTTAACTTTAAAAGCTATCAAATAATATAGATTTAGCTCGACTTGGTGGTTTTTTTCGAATTCAGTACTATTTTTTAATAATCCGTACAAAAAATAATGATTTTGTTAAAAAAAAAAAAGGCGCCAGCCAGACGGTTATGATAATCGACTGATAAAATAATTGTATAGATAATAATTATAGTAACTTAGTAATAGTTATGATGTTAATTGTTAAAAATAAAATAAAAATAATTAACTCAAACCGCGATTTAACTATAATTATAATTTATAACTTATAATGGCCTCCGTATTTGTGTAATACATATGATACATGGTATCAATATTATAATATATATCGTCAATGCGGTTAAACACTAAAATATTACCTGTATGCACTATTGCAGATAATGAACCATCATGAAATAAATTATGATAACTCACGTTTTTATAAATTGTACAATATTCTAAAATGTCCATACAAGATATATGTAATGTGAATATTATATTTTTTTTTTTTACAAGACGCGTGTAACACGCTTTATAACACTAGCAAACTATATAGGTTCTAGCTTTCGATAAGAAACATCAACTTTTATAATTTAACATAATTAATGTATATTTTCTTGAGTGTTTTTCTATAATAAGTATAATAACATTAAATATTAAACTGTTATTTATTACCATTACACGTCATAAATGTTTAAGTATACATAATATTATACATTATTATAAACTAACACGATAAGAATACACTTTTTAAAACCTCTTTTATATGTGTTTTAATAAAATTATTTTATCTAAATATTTAAACGCAGTAATAACGTTAAGTGTTAAAAGACTAGTTAGTTGCAATTATTTACCATTATTTTTTTTTTTTTTTAAGAATCATGTAGTACACTATAGTATACTTAAACCATTCCATATTTTGTCTGGAAGTCACACAAAATATCTTTAAATAAATATAGTGATAATATGTGTTTCTCCGTTCCTCGAAGTGTTTACTGTTACACTATAATAATATAATATGTTAATCGTCCAACTAATGAATATGCGAGCCAAACTATTTTTATTATAATGTAAAAACATCCACAACTCGTGTAGCAATGCAAAATGATGTTTCGAACATTTTACTAAATGTATCTTTTAAATATCACCGAACCATTTGAACGCCTTCTTATATTGACTTCTACTTTTCATTATACTAAAAGCGATTAAATAACATGTTTAAATCCATACCATTAAATATAATAGTGTTCTGAACCGGTTCTTCGAGTTAAAATATATGGGCAAATTATAGAAACACAAAAATCTTTGTTTCTTCGGGAAAAGTTGTTCACGTGTGCGTTATTTCGAATTATATTACCTATTCAGCATTCGGCGTATAGACTGTACATGTACAGAAACTCATAAATCAATTATTAAAAATTTCTTGAATCCTTTATCGCCTGAGTGCATATGACAGATACTCTTATTTAATTGGAATACACTGATAGTAATACAAATTTGTGATGTGTATAGAAATCATTATTATTAAAATCAATACAGTCAATTATGTTATTTCAAACCGATATTCGTTTAAAATATATTTTTTTTCAAAACTAAAAAGTATCGTGTTCATTGAATTGTTGAGTTTGTTTAGTTTTTTCTTTTATTATGTCGCCCGAGACGAACCCTTTTTAAAACGAATTACTTTCCATTTGACATGGTATAATCTGATATCGATTTTGGGACAGTGTATGAAACATATGTTGGTAATTTTTTTTTACAAAATAATGCTCTTAGTATTCCCTCAAAAAAGATCCTATCGAAATTACACAATCCATTGAATGTCGAATAGCCTAAGGTTGACCCTCGTGCATTCGGGACAGGTGACATTTATGTCCTCTTCTGAATGAAGTCGTAAAATGTTTGGAGACATTTGAAAGAGACGCGTGGGAGCTGAGTTTGCGTTTTGTAATACGGTCCATGGTATACAATACAATAATATACGCTATTTGGGTGTTCCAGTGAAATTTGAATTATTTCCGTATTAAATCTTGTTTTTCGATCTATTTTTTCAGTATAATTAATAAAGTTTATTACCAATACATTTATTTTTGATATCATCACTAATGGAAATTAGAAAAAAAAAACGAATAAATTACAAACCTCGATAATCTCTCAGAATAAAACTACGTATATGTGATTAGTGATTACGTATAGGTATATAAACACACACACACGCCATATTATAATATACTATTATGTTATGATACAGGTAATATTAAATACTTTCTGATCGATAACGTATAAATGGAAAACAAAATATAATTGATCAGATTAAACCGTATATTATTATTATTATTATTATTATGTCAATCGTACAAAACGTCGAACGTTATAAATATAAACTGTTTAAATTAAATTGTGACTGAATTTAACTCGAACGTTGTATTGTGATGAAAAAAAAATGATGACTGCAACCATTTGTATTATATTTTCTTAAGCCTGCTGCTGGTATATACGTACTACATACGTGAACACAAGTAGGTACACAAACCTAAGAAAACCATGGTGTATTATATTCCGATATTGAATGGTCTTATAAATTTAAACGTCTGAATACGAACATATTCCTTTCATTTTCATACTATTACAGCAGGCCTCTGCAGCAGGGTGTTCGCTGTTCGGTTTCAAATCATAAATCCAAACGGGGTGTCACTTTAAATGTATATAAATATAATTTATACATATGACATACGTATTATGCAGGCTAGTCGTGTGCGCCGGTTCATTGTTGTTATCGTATTGTAAACACTGGTTTGGGGTCACCCCTAGCGTACGTATAACGACCGAGTATCGAAAATGGACTAAGATTTTTATCCGAAACACACGACTTGTCGATTACGGAATAGAATCGTTCGATCTCCGAAGAAAAAAAACAAACACGGTCCTTTTAATAACGAGAACCCCGCGATAAACAAAACATCACGAGCTGTTAGTGATAAATAATGTTACTTGATGGCGGAACAGGGGATCCGACGTGTCCACGACCACGTGACTACTTATATACGTATACGATATATAATATAAAAGTATATATGTATTAGTTACGTACGTAAACCGTGTTTTGTGACCAGAAATTGTGATGTTCGTTTTAAGGAGAAAATGTAATATAAAGTATGGAAAACATTTTAAACACGTGCCATTTGGACTGCAGCCTCAGACGTTCTTTTATTTTACGCAGGAAATGTGTGTATTGCGTGTGAATTGCGAGTGTGTGATATTAGTCATTTATACATATGTGTATGTAATATGGACACGTTACAGAAACAAGGCCGTTGCTGTATTAAGAGGAAACAATTAACCCCTCGTCACTATGTTCGACTGGATGTAATATGTGTTTCTAGGAAACGACTCAGCATCTCGGAGCACTATCGAATATTTTATGAGCGATCTCGTTTTAAGGGCAACTAAAGCCACATGCTTAGCTAGCTCCGATAATAGTCGTTCGAGTTCTGTTTTTAATAACATGTAATACGATAAAAGTCATTTGGATGTTGTTTAGTCAGAATAAATTATAATAAATACGATAAAAAAATAATATTGTAGAATAATAATTGCAACATAAGGTATCTACATCGTTCGAGACAAAAGCTATATGCCAAAAGTACAATTAAATAATTGCAAGGGATAAAAATCAAATGCGATTTTAAACAATTTAATTCACAACGCTGGTGGTATAAAATACGATTCCTATTTAATTCGAAAGTATAAATAAATATGATACGTATAACTATTCGTTATAACATTGATAAATTTAAAACAATATCGCATTATCGTGTTACTAACAAAAAAAAAAACATGTTTCGAATGAATATATCTATTATATGGGATGTACAACTACGGTACAACAATAAAATTGGTTACATCATCCGAATATTACCTTTATGAAAATCCAATTCGAACGAACGCCGCGGCGATATTATTTATATTATATTATTGTAGCGATGAGGGACCGGCGTGATATATATTAAATATAGCCACGCTGTTACAAAATATCGTTTGTGACAATAAAATAAAATTTGCATTGAATACGTGCCCGTGCAAACATTTTAGTATGCACAAATGAAAATTCTCGCAATCGTTTGCGGAGAAAACTCCATTCAATTCCCCGGGCTGTCGAGAGTTGTGAAATTGTTGATATTGGCACACGGTAGCCGGTCTAAGCACACGTATAATAGTAGAACGTGGTGTTTTTTTTTTTAAGCGAAAAGTTTATAGTAAAAAATAATAGATAGTCGGTAAGCTCAGACTTTAATATCTTTTAATTTCTAATATTATTTCGTACCGACGGCGAGACAGTCTTATAGTCGGATATAATAACCCACTATATAGTCATGATAGTATTATATAAGATATGATAATCGCGGTGGTGGGCGCGAACATATATTTTTGCGCATGAGTCGCCATCATGAGCGCATAGTCCACAAAAAACGTAGGTACATAGGTAATTGTAATAATTGTCGGGTTTTTTTTAATAGACGAAGAAAATAAATAAAATAACAAACACGTATATACGTATTAGTCATACCTATTACAGACAGAGTAATGCGGAAACTAATACAGAAGTATTAATCCTAAAAATAAATCAGTTTTTTTCTTTAAATACCCGTTTAATAAAAAAAATAATTGCTTAATCGATCATAATTAAGCCACTAATACATTTTTATTTTAAGCACTGTCTTACCGTCGCGCATTCCGATGACTTAATACTACTCAGTTACTTGCTTATTTTTATTAGAATGATGATTACGACCTAACTAAATTATGCGGATAGAGAAATAAGCAAACACCTATATATTTAAGAAAAAACATAAAATAGATTTTACACGCGCATCCGTAATGTTATTTAACAATTTCAATAAAGTGGTTTCCATTTTTTTTAATCTTCTCTAGTTTGTTTACTTTATCGATACAAGATTTCTATTATTCATAATTAATGTAGTATTATTTAAAGTATTGAAAACTTAAACGAAATCTCTATACATAGGTAGTACCGTATTTGGTCTAAGCTATTGAAAATGTCTAAACGTTCACTTACATATTATATATAATAATAGTTAGGTATTGATTACAAATGAACGATAAATAAATATTGCTGTGTTGATTAAATTCATATTTTTAATAACATGATTTATATCATGATAAATTATTAATCGCTAACTTGGCTTACAGCCGAATATCGTTGACTCGAGAAAATTCGATACGACCTTAGTACTTTTGTTGTGATAGTACAGTGGCATTTGTATTTTCTATTATAACATTTGGGTTCGTGTAGGCCACGGTTTATAAAAACTATAGAAATAGTTCACAAACAAAGTGAACTGAAAAGGATAAACCGTACATAGGAGAGAAACGAGTTGTTTACGAACACAGAGAGACAAAATAATTGTTGCGACTATTATTGCGGCTGCTGTCAAATCCGGCGTGTGTACCACACGCACAAACACGCGCACACAGCGAAAAGAAATATAATATAATGATTTAACATTTTCTGGGCTCGACCCACGTCCGGAATTTCGCCATTTCCGCCGTCGCCACCGCGGCTTTTGTTCTCCGGGTCGTCAAACGCGCGTATATACAATAATAATAATAATAATAATAAAATTAACGTTGTGTTTTTACAAACCAAATGTTTTCATAAATATTTATTACGTGAATAAATGTACAAATAATATTACGCTCAGCGACCGTCGCTGCCGCCGTCGGTACGATAAATAATAAAAGTCTCTCCGTCCGGTGGTGTGATCCCGCTGCTGTTGCCGTCGCTGCTGCTGCTGTTGCATCGCAAACGGACGTCATCAATTCATTATAAAAACAAAACAAAAATATATAAGAAAAACGCCGTCGAGTATTACATTATGTACACACACACACACACACACACGCTCCGCAGGCTTTAATAATATAATATAATGTTATCCGTTTTAACCATACATAGCGTGTGTCGACTGTAAATAGGTGTTCGACGCTCGCACCGCATGACCGTATTTTTTTTTTTTTTTTTTTATTCTTTATTAATAATTATTGTCCGTTTTCGTGCGTGTGTACTTACGGGTGCTGTGCGGTTACGGGCGACCGGTTTATTTTTCGGGATCTGTTCTTATGTTTATTTATTCAAAGTGTCTCACGTCGAGCACGCGGCGTCGACAACGATATCGTGTCGGGCACTCGGGTCTATTCTTTATTCGGTGGCGCGCTGTGGTAGGAGAGACGGAAAAACACAATGACAACCAGACTTATTATGGTAATTAATTATTCTCGTTCGGCGTTCGTGCCGATGTTTTCACCTTGAACGGTGGCCAAACACCTTTCGGTTTTTTTTTTCTCCTCGTCTGTCGCGCAGAGCCCTCTAGGAGGGACTGACGACGACAGCGGCGGCGAAAAACGGTAAGAGCGCTTGCCGAAATGCCCAACGGCGACGAACCAGTTTCGCTGCACGTTTGCGATATTTTCCCCATAAGTTTGTAGTCTATATTGCCGTCGTGCGATTATCGGGTTGAAGACTATACAATTGACGCGTGATTCACGTGTGTTTTGGCCACTTTTTCCCTGTGTTTGAATCTGTCGAAAAACGTCTCTTTTGGGCCGCGGTCGAGTAATCGGTTTTATAAGAAGTGTTAACAAAATTATATTATCGACAAGTCGAACACGAATTTTCACCAAAATAAACGATTCGTGAACAATAGGCACATATTTTTACTTCTTTTTTTTCACAAACGTTTCGCATATCACGTCTACCTACTTTCTATTCTATATATTATAATATGACTCTACGGTTTTAATTTTTTAAACTGACATATAAAAACGGTATACATCATAATATACGCGTATATTGTATGGGTTTAACTCTATAGCGCATTCGTTTATGATAATATCGAGATGTATTCGCGTTGATTGATAAGGCAGCGACTATATTATATACGATGAGGGATTCGTGATTGGAAATCGAACGACGAGCGGATGGAAAATAACGGAAGGAAGATTATAGCGTGTTGAAAGCGGATTTGCCGCGCGCGCAAATGCATTGCCGCCGCCGTTGTACAGAGGAAGGGAATAATAATTGGCTTTCTGATATGCGCGCGTGTGATCACATCTGCGAACGATCGAGAAATGTGTAATGTACATATATTTGGGGCGTCGAGGAGATTGAAATAAGTATATATGCGCACACATAGTGTGGATACATTCGTTTGGCGGGTGGCATCAGACGTACACCGCGTACACGGTTAGTATATAGTCGGCGGGCGTATTGCAAATCCATATATACGTTTAATATAACTGTAATGAAAACACGCACACACACATGTTACACATATCAATTATTATTGGTTTTGCGAGTATACGAATCGGACGAGAAGATAAATTAAAAATGTTATTTTTGCGATAAACAAGCGGCACACTGTTGATAATCGTCAAGTGTACCACATATACATTCAACGGAAAAGACCGGACTGGAACATCAGAATCATATGTAGTTTTTGATTTAGCATACATCGGATCGTAATATAGTTGTTATTCATTTTAATGAGCACAAACACTAATTTTATAATTTATAGGTTACATAAAGGACATAATATGTTCTATATACATGTAAAGTGTACAGTGGATACTGGATAGATACAAGCGATATTCATATACCATCGTTTTTCGTTTAATTGATTATTAAAAAAATATAATATATATAGAGACATTTATATTGGTAACCGCGTCTCCGCTGTACAGTAGAAATGGTGTGTATAGTCTGTTATTGAGTAGAGACTGTCTAATGGATCTGTTAAATTTGAATTCAATGAAAAATAATTGTAAACGATTAAATACAATTCTAAGCGAATACCAACTAGAGGACCAGCTTTATGGTACTGTAGTACTGTACAGCAGAATGGTTACATACTCCCAATAATTTTAAAAACTAGAAATAAAGTTTAAAATAAATGTTTAGTATTGAACTTCCAAAATTGGATATTGACTAAAACAAATGTATTACTAGAAACCTCATCGAAATCGATGACCAGATCCTTTTTTCCTACTAGAAAAAGCGTAGGTATTTAGACAAAGAAATAAAAAAAATAATTTAATTTAAAAAATGTATACATTATTGTAGAACTTTAAACCAATACATCGCTCCTCTGAGAACTTAAAATAAAAATTGAATAGAAAACGATCTATTAAGTAAATAAATTGTATATTGTTTTATATACCTGTTATGTGCAGGTTGGTGGTTTTTTAAACAATCCAATAGATTACGATAGAATCACATTCAACCACGATCGTCTGACTTAGGTATTATTGGGATATCCAGAACCCAACATTATGTTTCCAAGATTCAATATTAGCAAATAACTTCAATAATAACAAACCTAATGATATAATATACATTTTTTTTTTTTAAATTTTTTGTTATGAATTTCATATACAAGACTGGATAACTGAATACAAAATGTTTTTTGCTTATTTACAAACTAAATATGCATCTAATCCTACTATAGAAAGTATAACACAAGTGCGTAAAATAAAGAAAGTTTCAATATATGATAATATGTTCTTTAAACGTCTTCTTAAGAATTATTATGCACTATAACAATGTACCATTTATATTTAAATGTATATATGTTGGGAGGGCCTATTCCTAAACACTTGGCCCCCTCTTTAAAAACAAAACTATTACAGATACGCCTCTGTGACCGCTGAAACTGTAATAATTTATTATGTATAAAATAAATAAATTACGTGTATATTGTATTCTTATATCCGTTATTTAACATTTTCTCACTAAATAATAATTATTACCATCTATTTCACTAATGAATTATAAGGAGTTAAGAATCAAATAAAAATGGCTGGTTGGTTTCGTGAGGAAATTCTTAATGGTTTTGTTTAGTTTTTGAAATTAGTTGGACATATATTGCATGTTACAAAATTTATAGACTTTAATTCATTACAATAAATAAAAAAGTTAATTTTAGTGCACTAGTTTTACACTACAATGCATATCTTAAGATAATAATTAGTGTTTAAGAATAGGTTTAATGTATTATATAATATAGAATATGAGATATTATCAAAAATAAAAACAATTGTTTCAAAAATGTGTATAATTATAATATATGATTTAAAATTCTGTTAATTAAGTATTTTCGTGATATTTTAATGAGTTTCTAGTATTTGGCTAAACATAATTAACTTGTAATTTAAACTAATATGGTTCCTTTTTATTCCATGATTTCTTTTTATTGAAATTTAAAAAAAAAATCTTTATTAATTATTATAACCTATAAAGCTCATGTATGTATAAAAAATCTAATTTCATTATTTTATAAATAAATAAAGTACACTAACAATAATATTGCTATATTAAATCATATATTATATTTATATCAACCAAAATAAATTTATGGTATTTTTTATTTTTCTTATAATTGTTAACACAATGAAAATATTCCAAATCGTTTACAAATTAGTCTTATATTTTTCAATAGTAAAATTTATGTTGGATTCGTGTTTCCCAATCTTTTTTATATGGAAACATTTCGAAATATTATTCCTTACTTTGAGTTGTATTGTGATTAGCTGTAATTTATTTTATTATAATATTATATAATTTGATGTCTTATTTATATGCTCGCAAGTTGTGTATTTGTGGTCGATTTAAAAAAATATGTTGTGACTCATAGGATGAGATAAACTGTGTTAGATGTTGTATTTAAAGGTCTATTTATTGTGTTTAGCAGCAATGAAACAATTTCGAATTACTTCCAACAAGCTTAGGTTTATATTTTGTAGAAACTACTAAAAGATTGCTTTCATTTCACATTTTAAGCTTTAAATTACTTTGCAATGTGTACTTTAATTTTGTTTTGTTTTTCTTTTATAAATATATAAAGGATAATTCCATACAGGTTCCAACCTATAAGAAAACCAATTTTACAAGAATCTATATAAGATGTGATCAATGTTATAATACTATTATATTATTATTATTATTATTATTATTTACATATAGAATTTACTACAGACAAAATAAATTTAATAAGTATTTTCGAATTATTGAATAGGCACATTTACCTTATAGATTATGATAATGTGGATAAAGTCCACTTAATATATTAGGTTTATTGAATATTTTGAATCAGCCTACATCACTGATTCATAAAAATATCAAATTCGACAATAATAATTTCGTCTACTTGTTAGAAATTAAAACCAAAGAAAAACAACAGGTCATTATATTATATACACTCCTATCGTTTCGGCCAAAATCTAAAACGGTTCTGAATGATATAGTATACATTCCGTATAAACTTTACCGTAAATCATACCTGAATATCACATTGTAATAAATATATGGTAAGTCAGTATACACAAACATGGTGCAAACATCTTATTTTGTACTTGAACGTTGTTTAATAATAATAATATAATATAGGACTGTTGTACTCAAAACGAGACACCGGCGAAGACGTGAATAATTTGAGACGCATTATTGTGCCTATAGCGAAAGGTTATGGTGACAGGCTGTTAACCGAACGTTATTATAGTAACACGACAATTATTTTAAAACGCCTCGCGGAGAATCAGGTTTAGGCGTAGGTACTTAAAGCTTGTAATAAAGGTATTATAATATACTTAATAATATGTATCTAATACATGCATGCGAACATTGCAAACGACTTTCTCAAAACATATCGCACGCAGGCTACTGCATTTCCGGTGCAACTTACGATTAGATTGTACGACCCTATACACGGTCTTATACAATGCACCTATAGTACTGCATGCCATTGTCTCGGTAATCTTCCGCGACAATTTCGCGCGTTCGTCGCAGCCGATATTATCGTATTCAGAGGACAAAAATTCGAACGTGTAACTATCATGCGTGTACACATTTATATTTTACATGTTATATATACCTATATATTGTATGCATAGACGATAGACGGAAACATACATTTTTATCGCCCACAGATACCGGTTTTTTTTAAAAAAAAAAAAATAATTTTACAATTTCCTTGTATATTTTATCAAAATATATATAATGTTTTCGTAAAGAAACATTTGTAATTCCAATGTTTTATAAGTTCCAAACAATATAAAAACTGTAAAATTCAGACATTCGCATTTAAAAAAAAACCGTTGACCTCAAAATATATATATATTGTTAACCACGGAGACATTATTATTTTATGGTGTTATAAATGTATCATAATGTGCTAAAAGTGATGCTTGAGGGTTGAAAATATAACAAAGAAATTCCGAAATACTGTATAATTATTTAACTTCTGTAATACCTAATAGAGCTTATGTAGATTTTTTTTTTTTTTTTTTTTTGATCTGATGAACAATTATTCAGGCATACTACTGTCACTGTACTTCACGAACACGAATGTCTGATATACATCATAAAATATGTTTGTTTTTTTAATTTAAGCCGTTAAATTAAAAATATTATGAATGACGCACGGACATTTTGAACAAAACAGGTTATATTCGGTATTATATTATAATGGCTATTATAAAGAAAATTTTTATAATTATATCAATTTTTACGTGGAGTTTAACTGAATACTTCACACCTCTTAGTTGACTTTGGTGATGATGATGACGGATGATAATTGCCACCTTACATTTTGTATATGAATAGGTATTATACTAAAGGTATTATAGATAACGTGATAATATATAAACACGATAAGAATGTTTTAACTCATGCAAAATTAAGTCGTTTCTTCAATTCAACGTCAGCATAATATTTTCCATACTTAATGCATTAGGTAAATCGTTTCATTAAATTGTATTGAATATATAATTTTATTTAAAATAGTTACTATTCATAGTAGACATGCCAATAATGATAATAATTGTGATTTTTTTTTTTTTTTAACCAAGTATTTTTAATCGATTGTACTCAATTGATGTACATTTTCCGAAATTTATCATAAAAATATGGTTAATATACCTATATATATAGTGTATTATGTAATGTTAAATGTTTTGTGGTTGTTTTATTTTACTACGAGTTTAGTTTTAATGATGTTTATATTTTATTAATTATTAAACGTATCTATATATCTATAAATTGAGGTTTTAAAACATTTTATGTTAATTTTCGATATCCATTCATAGGTTTTTGCATCTGAAACACGTTTTTTATTGTCAATTACACCTTGCACTCATTATACTAATGCATAGAAATACATGAGAGATTAATAGTAGATGACTATATTATGGATTGCTATATAGTGAAAACTATGGCTATAAAATCCAAAAAATAATAATTTTAAATTATACAACTAAGAATCCAGTAAATATTAAGAAATACTAATGTTTGATTAGAAACCATTTTTAAAACCAATTAAAATTTATTTTAAATAAAAATATAATTAGAGGTGAAATTGGAAATAGAGCTGAAATAAATCCAATTTAAATGTGATAAGTGGAGATGGTAATGGATATACTAACTACTAACATATGGCAGCCAGCTGTGTTACTTTTTTACTCGTTACAGGTGTATAATTTTATTATTCTAATTTGATTTTCAAATTTTTGTATCCTAATTCAATAATCAGCGGAGCAATAAATTGTAACGATCACGAACGGGCAACAGTCGTGCGAGGACTAAATTAAAACCGTTTTTTCAATATTTGTATAATCATATTATGGGAAAATGATTTCCCTTGCAAATAGTGCGACGAAAAATATCGGTTTGTACTTTATTTTTCCAAGTCAACGAGTAAGACGTGTATCTATTCTTCGGACCGCGAACGGATTAGGTTTGGTTATACTACGTCGTTATTTGTATCATAATTTTTTTGTTCTCCAGAGGTGAACACGCGCGCGTGTGTCTATACGGTCCATGACTCGTCATCTGTCGTCGACACGTCGTGATGTATAGTCATGGACCGTATTGCTGTGTGTGACTAAACGGTCGGAAGTTATTAAAACGTAACACGGTTGTATTATTATACTGTCGTAGAGCGTTCGACAATATCGTTTTGTATTATTGAATAGAATATCGTTTGTACCGCCCGCGTGCCAAAGAAAACGGCGTGAAATTAATATTAATATTGTCGTCGGGAAGGAAAAAAAAAACGGATATTTTTACGCGCGCAGAACGAGTGCACGACACGAAAGCGCCACAATTGTATTTATACACACACACACACACACACACATAGGTATACAATCTATATTATACGCCCCGTAGTGCGCGACGCTTTGTGTTCGAGTGGCTGTTATGGAGAATAATATTATTTTGAAGAAAAAAAAAAATTGACGATAAATATAATATAATATATTACACGAACGCAAACAAATCCGTAATATAATATATACCTATATACACTGTACATCGTTATACTAATATACGTTGAGCGTACGGGACGGAGGAGCGACCGCGATATAATTAATGAACGCGTCGGGTGCCCGCCCCCGGACGTGTGACTTCCGCGCGCGGATTTTCAAAAGGAACGCAAGACGCGACTGTTATTATCATCGTCATCATTATACTATACGCGCGCGCCGTATAGACGTATAAAAATATTTTAGGGAAAAAAAAAAAAATAATAAAACGGAACGTTATTCATCGCGAAAACGTTTTGGGCGAGTGTAAATCTCTCGGCGTACAATGGGCTCTCCCCACACAGTCGTCTCGATCCCCCCCGCGCGCGTTCACACGCACGACCGCGAGTTACGCGCATAAATAATGTATATTATATAATCATCGTATTCATTACTATTATATGCATGTGATGCGCACAATATGTGTATACCTATGGTCATAACATTATGATACATTATTAAGTGTGCGGTCGGATCTTATAGAAAATGTGAGGAGATTTGTCGTTTTTTTACGGCGTTTCACAATAGAACGAAAGCTGCGCGGGATGAGTGATCGTCACCGAGGAAACAGTATACGCGGTTGTAGCTGCAGTCGGGTGGAAAAATTGAAAATTCCTCGCGATTCGTCCCCGCCCGTCCGGTTTCACGACAAAAGCATACTCGCCCCGTACACGAAATGATATTGAGGTATATATATATGTATTGTAATATACGCGTATTGTACACACACACACACATAAATAAGAGGTATATAATAATAATATAATGTATACGATTTGCGAGTGCCATTATACAACTCACTACTGTGTGGGCCCACCTGCGGACACGGTCAATGTACATATTTCGTTGACATCTCGGGTATACGCGCACGCACACACTGTGTATATATAGTCATATCACGCTTACAAAATATTATAAATAATCTTATTAGTCGCGTCTCCCGGCTCGCCTTCTATCGGTATAGGTGTTTTTTTGAAATGCTTTTTTTTTTCCTTCCACTCGATCCGGCCGCACGCACGCCAACGACGACGACGACGATGATAATGACATTATAACGTCGTCGTTTTATAACGACGGACGTGGAATTCTATATAATAAATCTGCAATAATACAATATTACACACACACACACACACATACGTATATATTCAACGGGGAGTTTTTCGTCCATTCTCCTCGTGCTTACATACATCGCCCCGCGCACGTTATACATAAACAAACGACATAATTTATAAGTCTGCGCTATTTGTATCACCCCGCCCTCTCGACACCCAACGCCACGGCGAAACGGTCGACCCGAGACCGGACGGCGATAAATAATTATACACGCCCGGAGCGACGGCTACCGCGGGGTTTTTTTTTTTTTCGTTCGCCCATATCATTATAATATCATACACCGTAGTAGGTAGCCACAGTGGGTATTTACGATTATTATATTAAATAAAGCCGCGATATTATAATATATTATTATTATTTTTTTTTTTTTAAGGACACGAGTATTCGCAGGTCGAACGGAAACGAGGCGCAGGAGCGACCGCGACGACGGCGCAGCGTGCACGCGAAATACGCGTGTCCTGGCACGGAAACGACTCGTACAACCCGTTCGCCACCGTCGCGTCGTCGCCGCCTCGATTCGGAGTACATAAATATGTGAATATTATAAGCGTACACGAACACCACCGCCGTATAGAGATAGTCATCTGTCCGTGGCATGACTATACGTACTATAGGCCGCGCACATTTGGGACAACGCTTTTATAATTTATAATATTATGATGTAGACGTTATAATATATTATAATGACGTGTTGTAGGTATTGTACACCGGTGCAGAGTGAACTGCTGCTGCAAGTTCGGAAAGGCAGAACGGATCGGGGTGTCAACCAAACTATACACCGAACAACGAGTGTATCCAATATTTAACATCGTTCGTCCACTAAAAAATGCATATATTATAATATTAATGTAACATTCCACACTTATAACGCGGCACTTGGAATGGTTCCGGTGGACAGTAATAATGGTACCATATAATATGGAATATTGAATTTATAAACAATCAATCGTAAAATGTTTCTGGTAGTATTGTTAAACCTTAAATCTTCTACAAAATCGAACTAACCACATGAAATACATAACGAATTGATGTATCACATGAAGATCGTAAAATACAAAATTATTTGGGTTTTGGGTTAACCACAATGTTTTATTCAGATTTTGGTTCATTCGGGTGTTTCGAAAAAAAAATCATTCGGGTCATATGGGTTTTGGGGTGTTTGATTTTTTAAGCGTTTTTACTGTTTTTAGGGGTGTTACGGGTTCGGGTTAATGCGGGTACAAGGCCTTGCTTATGAATACTAAACCATTTGTCTGTGATAAATGTATATTTCTATTTTAGTGCTGTTGAGGAATGTTAAGGTAAGTACTTAAATAATAACAATAACAATAACGAAGTGTCTTAAGTCAAAACTTTACCAGTGAAAAATCACATAGATGTTTTTTAAACCAAAGATTCTTTAAAAAATATTTCAAGCCAAAGTAAATTAATTTCTTAAATGTTAAGCAAATTAAGCCATTTTCTAATCATACATGAATTTCACTGAACTTAGTATTTTACGTTTACTAGCTCGTTCACATGTTATATAATACGCATAGTGCAATATCTCAGATATGTATCGATTTAATAAAAATAATATAAACGTATTCAGCATAAAAATAAACAACTTTTTAAAGATACTGACTGGCGGCTAGACAGAAGAGCGAAAAAGGTGTTTGAAATTGAACATGACATTCACAAAAGTTAGAAGATGTTGTACGATTTTCTACCTAACAATATTGTAAAGAAAAATATTTTTTACACATCATAATATACACATATAGGTATTATTTATAGTGACGGAAATATAAATTTGAAATGATATATTATAATAGTAGAACTGCATCATGTGTTACCTTGCTAACCATATGTCAACAGTTGTGACACGTGTGAAATCCAGGAGAGGAAGGAGTATTATTTTTTTCCATTGCAAATTTTCTCGATGAATATACTTTTTTTTGTCGGGTGTGCAAGCGCCAGAAAAATCATATAAAGTCATCACATGGTCCAGTGAACCACACCAGACGAATGATATTAAAAAAATATTAATAACGAATTCTAGTTATCTGTTATTAATATTATTATATTATTTATTTATTTTTCTATATATATATATATATATATTTTTTAAACATACCATAGTGTATATTATTATAGGAACTGTTTGGACTTAATTTGCAGACAGTAAAGCTATACTTGGAAAATGTATTTCTTTTTTTTATTTTATTTTACCCCGCGAAACCAAATTTAAATTCAGCCCTTCAAAATAATTTTTGAAGTATTATAATGTATATAATATACTGTATAGGTATACATTTTTTTTTTGTTTATACCACAGAGGAAGACAAATGCGACCGCAATATAGCCAATACGCTGGGGTACTATTCAAATCATTTGAAAATGACGGGAGAATTCTTATACAGTGGGGAGCATACATTTTTAGGACGAAGAAACGGGAACTTAATATTGAAATGTAGAAATAAGAACTTTTGTCGGGTTTTCTTTTATTAAAAAATAAAATAACTCTTATACACGTTTACTATATTGGAAACTCGTGCCCCTCAACTCTTACCTCCCTTTATATATTTTCCCGTATATACTTAGGTGACTTATTGAACTTCAATAATGAGAATAAAAAGTTATTATTGCAATATTGGGTATTAAAATATTCTAAAGTGCCCTTACATTTTCAGATTCAAAGATAAACACGCGGTATAACCAATCGTTTCGAGCGGGAGAAAAATGCAATTATGTGAAAACCCAAGTAGTAGAACTACTCTAATGGTATTTATTAAGACGAACCAGGCAAACACAACATTTTCATCATTACTTAAAATACACCGCGAGGGCAGTAATACAGTATAATATATTTTGTGTGGACCAAATGGGTAATAAATACCACAAAAATATGATTTTTCTACTTAGAATAAGCTAATATCTCAAGGTACTATTTAAAGCAACACTTTATTATAAGAAAATGTTTAAATAATAATTATTTATTAAGAACATCTTTTAAATCATGATATATTATAAGATAGTATGTTTTGACAAAAATATTATGTTTTTTTACAAACAGTGTAAAATCAATTTTTCCCATCAAAACGTGTTATTGGCGGAAATAGCACGTTTTGACGTATTACACAAATTTGCTATTAGATTTATTGTATTAATTAACAATAAAATGATACTTTTCATAATTATAACTTATAATATGCATCATACTTTATGTAGGAGTTTAGTTTTTAAAACAGTAGACTGAATATTCAATATCTAGTAAAAGGAAAACTGAAATCTACTCTCTTGAAAAATTCGGTTTTTGGCACTAGCACGTTTTGCAGTACCACCCTTCAATTACAGAACTATATTCTTTTAATGGATATGATTGTTTTTCCAATACAATCTAAATGTGTTTATTGTACTTATATTTATGCAATACCTATGTAAAAATATAAATACAATTGTCAATTATTATAATATATTATTATTACAATAACACTCAGAGTTATTACGCAATATTATATACTCATCAAAGCAACTAGATTATTTATGCGTATTATATTAAAGTTAAATTTGAGGCATTAATTATTATAGGAGTACACATCAATTATTATTTGAATTTAATTATTTTTATGTTTTTTAACAGACTATTTGATTAGCATATTGTATATTAAATATTATTATACTGATTTGTATTTTTAATACGTACGAAATTTGACTAATAAGAATTGAAAGTCTACAAATAAGATGTTATGCGCTGTCGGAGTTCATTTCTTTACGAACAAACCGTATGAGGTTAATTATTAAAATATATAAAAATTTACATTTTGGGGTGCTGGAGTGGCGAAGCTTAAAACATGTTATTATTGTTATTACAAAAATATATTAATAAAGGACGCGTTGCATGCTTCGCGTAAATAATGTGTATAATGGTAGCGCAAGCGTATGATAATAATTAAATAATTTATAAAAGGGGCTGTTTATTTATCTATCTATATATAGATTTATATCAGTAGTCCATCAGTCCTTGCAAGATAAACACCACACACATACAGTAATCTAATCGTATCATTAGGTACATTCGATACGGTATATTATTGATATATTACCATAATATATTATGCGACGACGAGTAATCGACGCGGGGTATGATGACGTGCCGATGATGGTGTCGGGAGATAATAATAATAATAATAATAATAAGGGTTGTCAGAAGCACTTTTATATTATATTATGTCGCACACGGTTTCGTGGCAACGGGAAAATTAGCAGATAAAAAATATAGGACGTATGTAATAATTATATAGTGTCAAATGCGATACTGTGATGAGAGTATACTCGTATAGAGCCGCGGCGACGTCATTAATATGCGATGATGTACCACGTCTTTGACGATGGTAACAAGTATACTATAACCGTTATATCGGTCGAAGGAAATGGTAGAAAGCTTGCGCGGAGCGGGTGGGGTTAGCAGCGGAATCGTGTACTTTGGCGTGGTAATAGGTAGAGGGTGGCGAAAGTCTCGGTAACGGATGACGGAGAGTCGTCTTCGTTGGTCGGACGTGGAAGGGTTGTGTAGCCCTTCGATACGGATGACGAGAGCTCCACTTCCCCTCTTTCACCCCCTCCTCCTTGCACGCGGGGCTTTGTGAGGTGAGTCGGGCGAAGGCGGACGATCGGGCCCCGTTTAGTCGCGAATAATCGTTTTTTCTTGCAAATGAGAGATTTCCCGCAGAACAGTGTCGCTACACACATACTAAACAGCGTACATTTATATATTATAATAAATATATGTTTATACCTATATAATATGTGGTGACGAGACCGCCGCCGCACATCTCTACGTTTGCTTTTCAGTTGAGCGTATTACTCTGGCAAACGGTTGCCCTGGCAATAAGCACATAATGTATACCTATAGTATATTTTTAGTTCACGTACATGGTTTCGACTTTTAACGACAGACACACATTTTTTTTGTTTGTCCACGTCCAAGTCGCTTTGTTATACTGCGCGTTTTGTGATTTTCAAACATTATTCACCAATTATTACCAACCCTTATTTGCAAAACAACCTAACTCTAATAGTTAGGTAATTTATACTTACCGTCGTATTGTTGTACACGGGTATATTTTGATTTAAATTAGCTGATGTGAATTGTATTAAAAATAATATTAATAATAATAATATGCAATATATAAAAACATAGATATAATAATATAAATACTTAAAACCCTACCGTCTATGCAGCGGATAATACTGGTATAAATGCTATTCCATATTCGATTAAACGAATACTATTAGTAATACACATTATATTATAACGAGTACCTATATTGATAAAACTGTCCAAAGATAATAAAAGAGTAAAAAATTGTTTTCATGTATTAAAACAAAATTGTTTTTGACGGTGGCAGTAATGTTAGCATATATATATATATATATGTATATATAGGCATATACAAGGAAATATTATACTATTATTGTAAAAAAAAATTATTAAATTGAAGGCTTAGAAATTGCTTTAAATTCTGTGGACATCGTCTATTTGTTTTGTATCAAAATTTTTCGAGTTTAAAAAACTTTTTATTGTAATTTATTTAATGCAATTGTAGCATGTATTTTTTAAACACACATACAGTTAATTATAATAACTATATGTATACAACTAACATTTTTTATGTACAAGTACAAAATATCATGTATACATATTGAAATAATTATTGAACTACATTTTAAATATAAATAACAATTTTAATTTAAAATCGATTTTGTTTATAGATATTAACATGCTATTATAAGCCATCTGTTATAATTATTGGGAAAACATCATAGTGGCAATTTTATTATTTTTTTTTCATACATAAATTGACATTATATTGTACACGAATTTGTAACGTAAAATATTTTTGTACCTACCTCGTTTGCAGAATATAGGTATTTAAATATTTGTTTCCTAATTATAATGGCTGGGGACAAGTTCTGAAAATTTAGCGGAGAACTCATTAGCAACTCTAATTCGAGACTACTACACGCAATAAAATTGTTTAGTACATAATTTATATTTGAGTTGAAATGATTATCGTCTAAAAATAATCGTTAGCGTTAATGTTTTGATAAAAAAAAAAAAAAAAAAAAAAATTACTAAAATCGTTAAGACTTGTTTTATAACTACTCATTTGTCGTAACATTTTATTGGTCACATTAAACTAAAACCATTTTCGTTTTAGTTTTAATGCCTATGTCGTGATGATTGTATTATCGTGCGTTTAAACTGTATACCTACACACGAAAATACACAATACGATTTTACGGACCATCTGTTAGTATATTTTTAAGCACACCGCGATATACCGAGTGTAAACGACAGTTATATAGGTATTAAGACATTCATACACCAGCTATATAATTGAGGTTTAGATATTTATTATTGATAGAATATATACAATCAAATAACTTGCACACATCTGTGTAGAAATTTGTAATATTAAATTGTATAATTATTATTAGATATTATTTATAATTGTTACGTTAAAAACATATATTAGTATTTAGATATAACGTAGTATAATAAATAATATTATATAGAGCTCTACGGATTCATAAATTCATAAATCGAACATTTTGATAAAACAATAACCAGTAAAATTCGTCCATTTTTATAACTATGCAAATAATATTGTAGTATACCTATCTCTTGATGGTATACGAAAAGATCTATTAACAAATAACACTATTTTTGAATCACTTTATTTTACCTAAAACAAACACAAAAATACGGGTCTCCAATGAATCGCTTACAAAACATATGCGTCTCTCACTCGAAACCCGCACTGCTCCTTTACTGTGGTGCTTACGTCCTTAAATATTATTTTACAAGGTACTGCCTCAGCTCATTTGCTTCCTTGGCCTAATATTACGCAATTTAAACATTTAACTAAAATAAGCAATATTTTTTACATGCACATGCCACATACAACAATACATATTTTATTTTATTTTATTTTACAATACGGGACGAACCCTTTAGTACATGAGTATAATAGTATAATAATCATAGTTTTAATAGTTTATGGAAACGTGGCTCAATATCGGAGAGAAAATGAAGGGTCAGTGTTGGCAATGCGCATAAGACGGATGATCGGTGAGTTAAGAAAGTAGAAAATATTATACATATTATTAGTTGATTACTATTTATTTTCAACTTCATGAATATTAAATGTGATAATATAAAACACAATCATCTATTTGGAAAATTATCTATCTGTTTCATGTGAATTTTCTGGAATACGAAATTGGTTTAGGATTAGGGTCACGGTAAATTGTTGACAGTAGATGATGATTTGTGACGGTGTAATTTGTGTGTTATTGCACTAATCAGATATTCCTTATTCAAGTGGAATACTTTAATCAATATATTCAATGTGTAAAGGTATTTTTATATATTGATTATTTTTATTGACGTAGTTTGTAGTTAACGACAGTGAATTTAAGATAACTCGATCTGCTAGTGTATGTTTCAAATATTCTTTGTCATTAAGTAAGGCAGTAAGTCACTGAAATAAAAAGTTCTGAGCAAAAAAGTGGAATGAATCAGTATTATATTTATATTTTCTGATATGGTAAGTTGAATTAATTTTTGACAAAAACAATACCAACTTTGAAAATCAATACCGGATGTCCGGGTCTAAATATTATTCTACAATGCGATAATAATCTGATTAACATTTTAAAAGACGATAATACACTGTCTATAGGTATATAATTATATATACCTACTATAATATTATAATTTAGTAAAATTTTCAATAGACAGTAGGTACTTAATATTTAATACTCTGCACTCTATAGACGATTTTTACAAATTCAGTATAAAAAATTTAATGTTAATAAATAATTATAATTGTACAAGGTAAGTATATCACGTTAATGGCCTTAAATAATTTCGATTAGAAAATGATTTCATAATGTTTTTACACGTTTTCTAACAAAAATGTTTGACACGACACTTGCTGTGGTCGTTAGAACTGTATAATTTTAAAATAACAATAATTATTTAACCGTACTCATTTGAAGCAAGACTAGTTTCGCATTCTAATTGTTAACATAATAAATTTAAACTAGCTGTATTAACTGACTTCACCCGGAAAAAAATTAATTACAATAAAATACGGCTCGGCTCTCATCGTACTTCAGTGTGAGTGTGTACCTCAATTCATGAGCATGTTGATGCGCCAGTGTATCTCTCTTTGCGAACAATTCTTTCCAAAATGAGTAATCCTCCTGCCAGGACTGTTTTGCCGTGACAACCAAAGTTAAATATTTAATTCCGTAAATATTAATCTAGTGTTTTTGTAACAAAAATGTCACACACATACACATATATTTATATTGTGTATTACAATTTATAACATTATGATATCATTTTATTTTATTAAAAGCCATATAATAATAGCCAAACCCACTAGAGGTTGTAAAGCATAGATTATAATTTATATAACATTTATGTGTGTCATAGGTATATCGTTTTAAATGTTTTGATAAATGGATGAACTTGCATCCATCACATTGCATACACGATATAATATGTTATTTTGTAGTTTTTAAATATACATAACAAGTTTGAGAGTATTTTTTAGTGTTTTTTGTCTGATTCGTATATGTTCCCATTTAGTGAAAACCTGATAAGCCTTTATGCACAGGGCGTCTCATCGTAATATTATGTTAATCAGTTCTCCGCTGTGTATACTAGTACACCTTTGATTGATATACTTCTTTAAACTCATCCTTGAAGCTTAAAACTTTAAAACTTATATAACTGAATGCTTGAATACTTAATGAAAAAAAATAATTTAACTTTTAAAATATTAACACATAAATTACTTTAATAAGTATTAAGTTTATCGTCATAAGTGTAAGTATTTTTAATATACGCAAAAACAAGTGTTTATTTATTTCAGAAATTCAGCAACTAAAAAATACTTTTAAATAATAAATAATTAAATATGAGCAAATAAGAGAAAGTCAATAAATAACTTTCAAAAATATATTTTAATATGATATTTAAAAAAGCTAAAAGGGATGGTGGTGTGAATAGGTAAAGACAGTGAGTTATGACATATAATATATGTGGGTTATGTTTGGTATGCAATAACGTAAGACGACAAAAATCGCCTATAAGGCTCTAAAGGCATCAATAATTACATTAATATTTTTAAACATACTTTTAAGTGATAATCTTATTATTATTATAATATACATCCGTGGGCAAAGTGTTCACAGTTGACTTAAATATACGTATAATACAACGCGATATGTTATGTTATATTGTAAGAGACAGATTAAAACAGTATCGTTTATAGTTAAGTACATAATATTTTACTTAACGCATAGTATTTTTTATAATGTAATAGTGAGAGGATATATATTATAGGGATAAATGCATAAAATTATGCTATACAGCGTTCGACGACCTAATCACGATTATTTTCTTATTAAACGGTTAGCCGTACAGTGTATACGTTCAGGACAAATATAAACACTTAAGCTAATTATTGCGCTATTTCCATAAATTGTAATATCGGCTTTGTCGATAGAGTGAAAATACTGTTTCGATAATCTGTACGTTCACTATTCACTGCGATAAAACATTTATTTTTAATTTATGTATATTGAAAAAAATGAACAAAGTAATTCATGTTAAGCCAACTACGTGATTTCAAATTCATAATGTTTTCCGAGTAACACTTATGCGCTACTATATTATATATTTTTAAGAAGTTAAATTAACGCTTAGTTATGATTACAGCGTTTACTTAAATAATACATAGGTATATATGAAAATGCATTTGAATAGAGCTGATTTGGGTAATTTAAGACAATTGTTAGAGTCAGGCAGTTTTCCTGTTCTCTTTTAGCTAAGTCAATTTTTTTTTTTTTTTAATTTGGTTATAGGTTTCTGTTGTTCAAAATAATCAAAGACATATCTCTAAACCGAGTCAAGTATACCTGCTTAAAATATGATATTGTTTTCCGATGACTTAAAATAAACTCTAATAATATTACTGCCTGCCGCTAATATAAATCAATTATATTAATGCTGTGGTGAACTGGGCCACTCGACGTTTAGGTTTGTACTTAAATATATCAAAATGACACTCTATGTACATTTACCGGGATTACAAACACATCCTATTCGCCTATGAAATCACAGGTTCCTGACTACAAGTAATTCTTAATAGGATTTACGCATCCGTTTCGACATGAACTGTGACGCTCATATTGATTTAATTACTGGCACATATTATAATCTTTGGTTTATATTACACGGATTTGTTCCGATTTTATGCTACTTGATCCTTAAAAATCTTTTTATAATTCTTTTGTCCGTTTTGTTCTCGAATTGTGTGTTGTTTGTGCGATAGATCTATTATATAATAATAATAATTTTTAACCTGAACAAGTTGAGTGTACGTTTTTTTAGTTTTAAATTATAATAATTGATTATTGCGACCTAGGTTTATGTTTCTTATCTGATAGGTCATGAGCTTGTACTAATTTGGCTTTTATCCAAGAGTTTTTCTGAGAGTTATTGATTCGTCCGTTTTTATTTAAAGTTAATTTTAGAGTTCATTATTTATTTATTCCTGTTAATTTCACCTTTTTTATAATCCCGAATATCGACGTGCGCACATATAATATATATATTTTTTAGAAATAAATTTCTCAATATTATTTAGAAATCTGTATCTCTTGAGCCACAATTCACTGGAATACTGCAGTGATCTGACATAAAACAATATGTTAATAATATGTTTTAACAATTAACCACCTGACATAGCTAGACGACTATATATGATTTAAACCAAATGGAAATACAATATGCAAATATTATAATACTCGTACATGAGAAATCGTTGTGAATAATACACGTACAAATAGTTTATGAATTTAATTCCAGTTTATTGTGAAATAAGATCAATATAGCTGTACTCTCTTTATTGATACGATTCCATAAGATTTGCACTATTATACTATAACAATACAATCACTATATTTTTACACACGTTTTCTAGATCTCGTAGGTACGTTTTAATTATTTAGATTATAAATAAGACGGTTCTATTTCGATAAACATATCACATTTTACCAATTAACAAGACAAATTATAATTATTCTAAACTTTTACAGCTCCTTGACACTTTACGTATATAATACTATTAAATTATTTAGTTTGCACTATTTGTTTCGAATATTACGGGCGTGTGTTGCACACACACCTAAGTTTATTTTACACTGAATACACATTATATAGATCTGGGCTACTATAATACGTATGTACTAAATGCGCGTAGAACTTATGACATTACAAACAACTATAACCGATTTTGGTTACACGACGAGAAAACGACCTGATTATCTGGTGCAGTGGCATCTGTTTGTATATTACACACACACACACACACATATATATATATTATAATATATAGTGCTTTATCGCCACTGCCGCCGAAGCCGTTCGGTTTCCAAGGCGATAATTTCACCATATTCCACTCGCCCGCCGTCGTCGTCAAAGCGGATGTGTGCGTGCGTGTGTGTGTGCGTGTGTGTGTGTATGTGTGTAATCGAGGAAAACTTTGTCGAGGCCGCCATTAAAACCCCGTGAGCGTGTGTATATGTATTTAAACGCGCGCTCAACTCGGCGGCCAACTCTTGTAAATTACATCGGCCGCAAATGGCTTCCTGTCGAGCCGAGGCTTGTAATTGTGTATATATCCCTTTAAATCCCCGAGGGACGCTTCGCTCTATGAGCGTGTGTGCGTACGTGTATCGTGTATGGCATGTTCATCTATGTACGTATGTGTGTATGTGTGTGTGCGTGTGTGTGTATGTGTAATATATATATATGTGTGTGTGTGTGTGTGTGCGATATAAACTGCAAACATATTTCCACAGACACACGAGAGCGGGGCGCGCGCACACACGGGCGCGCACGCACAAGTTCGGCCCGGGAAACGTGTGTTAACATTCAGCCAAACAAGTTGGAACACTGGTCTTAAACGCTATGTAAAGCCATTTATTTCCTCGAGTTTTCCCAATTGTATAACGCCGCACAACCGTTCGATATATATATAATATACGCTTTCGTATATAATAATAATATATTTCGTCAGCCAGTGAGTGTGTGCATCACTACTGTTGAGTAGTATAATACGCGTGTACATCACACAAAATATGCATAAACGGTAAATTACTGCTGTGCAATTAAACGATTACGCGCTCACAAAACTACAACGCGATGTAGGAAATACACGCGTAATACGTATAATGTATATAACGCCTTTTATATACCATCGAATTCTTCGGTGAAAAAAAAAAAACTAAACTTGTACGAAGACGCGTATTACCCTGGAATATCTTCACATTTCCGTAATATTATGTAGGTACCTACTTATTATGCGTTGAAAATTAGTCCGAGCCGAGTCGGAAGCGACGACGCGACGTCATCGTAATAGATAAATTAATCAATAAAATATGAGTGTACATGCGACCGAACAAATCTCGCGTGTCAGTGTCTCTCCAACATCGTCAAAATGCACATTATCATCGCCGTGGCGTTTAATTGATTTACCTGTAGAAAGCTATGCGGAAGGATACAATGGAAACGATATCACACACAAATTCTATAATAATAATGTTATAACACCGAGTAAACAGATAGTACCTACGCTAGTCGACGAAGATAAAACGTATATAATATATAGTAGAATAGTGTTCGTTTCTGTATAATAATATTGTATTGTCATAATATGATCGTATTATTACGTCATTAGACAGGGTCGGCGCGTGTGGCGCGGCATAAACGGGGGCGTTTAATAACTCGACGGTTCCATTATATCGTCGTCGCGAGTTTCGAAATAAAAACAAAATAGGAAAAAAATAAGTAAGTAAGGAGAAAAAAATGGAGATGTTAAAAATATCGACTGCCCGCCCCTCCCCCGTTTTGCAGCCCGGGCGGCTGGCCCGCGCCGCTCCGCGGCCCACCACCGCCCACGCCGCTTATAAGTTTATATACATGTATAGGTTTATATTTGTTATCGCCAAGTGTTACAATATAATAATGTTATGTCGTTCGAGTGACTGTTGCCGCGGGCGTTCGACCTTTCGGCCGCCGTCGCCATGGTTACCGTGTCGCGCGGGCCGTGTGGAAAATGACAACGACGACGACGACGACGACGTCCGGTGTACGCATGTCTTTTCCCCGTCGGACGACGACTCCGACTCCTTTTTCGCCGCGACAACCGTCGGAGCGAGGAGATGATGCTGAGGTCGGGGGACGGGTGAGGAGAGGTTGCTAGATGTAGGGGAGGGATACCCGCGACCGCCCGTCAAGTATAACCGCCGCCGATCGCCTCCCCCTGTCGTACGCCTTCCGTCCCGCATTACAGGTCCGCGGGGTATAGTATTATCTAATACTGCTACTACGACGTGTCTTCCCGAGGCTGCAGGGTCACTGGAATACGCAATCGCTTACCCATTATTATATTATCATTTATCAAGTTACGTTCTCACATTATCCGTATGGCCATGTAACGAATAATGATAGAAAACCGTATGGAAAAACTATATGAGCAATAAATACGATAACCCATGCATTTCTATTGGTGCGCATTTACGGCCATACTTACTATACTACATAATTATAACGTCTTAATATGTCGATATCCCGGAATTCAAGGTGCTGTGCTATACCAACTGTATTGTAAGTGAATTGTAGCTTCCATAATATTACCGACACGGATCAACGTGAAAGCGTTCACTCTGTATTGTATTTTCTTCCATCACACTGAACGTGTTGACTGGATATGTTATTGCTTCATATATTTTTCTAACAGGAAAATTCACGTAGATACTCGTAAAACCCAAAAATAATGCATCTCATTTGTATGAACAGTGTTTTAAATGCAGTAAATGTACATCAGGATACACTGCAACACCTGTAGGCTCTCCTTTTACACTGCGTGTGGACTGCAATAAATTCTGCGTGGCTCAGTTTTAATTGTCATATTCATTATTATAAACATTTGTATTGTACGTCATTATTATCACGTATCTTTTATTCTTAATCGTACAAATTGTCTGTGTATAGTGCTGACTTTACGTACCTATATAATATAAATTGTATTGTTATTTATTATAGTATAAGGTAGATGCGGTATTATTTGCTATAGACAATATTTAAACTTTTATCAGACATTTTAAACAACTCTTATAAAAATATTTCTACATTGCATATCGATTACCATGATATTATATTAAACTGATCATAGTATATTCTGATCGACGTTTATAAATGAATTAGGTACCTACCTTCCGTTACACTGATCAATCTTTTTTTTTTTTTTTTTATAGAAGTTTGATCCAAATGAATAATCATCGAAAAGATGAAAAATTAAAGGTTCATTTACCATTTTTAATCTGAAAATCTATCATAGTGATAATATATTATATTATAATAACAATTGAGTCTTTTAACACCTGATATACAATAACATAATATTATATATATTTATGATATCATCTACTGTCAATTATATATACTTGATATAATGAGTGGTAACGGAATAGTTATTTTTTTTTTAATTATTTACATTTAGTAATAAGAACAATTGAATTGATTTGATTAAAATAAAATAATTTATATTTTTGATATTACCTACATCAAATTGTGATTAAAAGAAGAAAGGACGTTTGTATGTTTACACTGACAATTATTATCTCCATCCAGCGAATCTAAATATTTTGAACATTTTACTGTGTAAAAAGAAAATAATAATATAAGTAATAGCGAAATACTTCAAGTTTAAACAATTACAATTTTTGAATTAAAATAAAATAATAAAAATTGTTATTTAATTTTGTCATAGTTTTAACTTTAAACGTCCATAATGATACTCATGTTTTCTTAGTTTGCTTAGTTTTTTTCGATTAAATAAAAATACTGGGGATGCAGGAACTAGATTCTATTATTACCACCAAAAATCACACTAAGATGATAAGATGACGATAGATACATAAGTAGAAAATAGAAACTATATTATTTTTCATATTGACATATTATTATTTAAAATATAGGTCGCTATGACTTTGTATGAATATGTTTTAATGTTAAAACAATTTTATTTATTAATAATATTATTATTTATCAGTGTATAATATAAAAATATCTTCAATACCTTCCATCATAAACGAGGTTATAATCATTCAAATATAAATAAGTGTTTTTAATTTTAATAAAATGGTCTTTTTTACTATAACTTTTATCTTATCAATTTCTTAATATCGTATTTAATATACGTCTGGATGTACAGGTAATTTACTATTAACTATAGAACGAATTGTGTGATGAAAAATCATCGAACGATATACCATCGTTAACTGACATTAAGCACGACATATAACCTGCTAAATACTTATCAATATAAAATTACATTATATTTTATGGTGCTGTAGTGTGTTATATTAATTTGTTTAACCTCCTACAACGATGAACTCGTTTGCTCGTTGAAAACAACAGCGCATGTTTTAGTATTCAACATTCTTGCTAGCCCCTAAATCATGTCAGATAAAAACTAAACGTATTACATTTGTGTGGACCTTATATAATAAATTATCAACAAGCAAGAAAATAGATTCTACTACCAAACTTATTAAATTCTTCTGTCGATGCTACCACACGTTTTGAATAATCTTCCACAAATTATTATTCCCATGAAATGGTTTTAATAATGAAACGAATATTTCATAAAACTATTTCAAGCTTACGAGAACTTAGTTTGTATAATATTCAAACATCAAAATGCGTGTCGTACTTTGAAGATATTATATAATATTTATTATTATTGTTTTTAATATTTTATACGTCCATAAATGCTTCTTAAATTATCAATAAAAGTACATTAACGTTTGTTAAGACACAAATTAAAAATACTCGAGGTAATCAATTATTTGTATTTAAATATAATATCATGTTTTACAAAACTATCACAAAATATTTCTCGATAATTTATTTATTTTTATTATTATTTAGAAATCAAAATAAATGGTTACAAATTAACAAATTCAACAAATAGGTATAGTTTTGATTACCTACCTCCCGTAAGCTAAAAGCTTGTGTTGGAGGTATAACTAAACTACAGTTATATTTAAAATCTGATAATACACCAATCATATTGAAGATATGTTATTTAAACACCTTGTATCCACTTTCTAAAAAAAAATTCTGAATGTCACATAGAATTAAACTTTTTGAGCCTTAAAACGTGACCACTGAGCATGATTGCATTGAATAATCGATCATTATAATAATTATAATCTACAATACAACAATATCATTATTATTACTCAAAGATGATAATATAGTAATAATTTATAGTGACAATGATAAGCGTATGTGCTAACTGAAAACTTTATTATCTGCACTGACAGGTATGTATACGAACAAAACGTTTTCTTAGGTGCTTCAGAATTTTTACACTTCCTTTCTGCTGAGAAGGGATTGTTGACATAATTATGGGTAACTTCAATGAATACTAATCAAGTACACACACGACGTTAAGACTATATGAGATACTTAATTTTGTTTGTTTTTTCATAAAAGCTGTCAAAAATCTTTTGGCCTTGTTATAATGCTTTCGTCTACCGTATACGACACGAACATCTTAATATACGCCAACTATATAGGTATACTCATAACGTTGCACGAACGGTTATAATCGGAGGCATCATCTATATGCCAACATTTAAAACTCTCAGTCAAATGCGTCGTTAAGGTTGCCAAACTTAACTCGAATATTACAGATTGATATCATTATTAATTATAAATTATTATTACCGTAATAATAAGTACATTTCAAAATAATTACCTAACGTGTTCAATTACGTAGGTAGGTTAATAAGCTAATAAATATGTTGCATCATGATTCGTGAAGAAAATACGAACTTATGGTTCGTATATAATGAACACTATACATTGTATAACTCAATATAGGCCTACATAGTATCAAATCTATAGAAGTCGTTTAACACAAGTCACAAATAAAACTTAAAATTACTATACCATAAATAATGTTATTGATTCAATTTAAACAGCATGAACTGTTTTATACTTAGAAATTAACAGAGGGTTATCTGAAAAAAAAGCATAATATAAATTTAATAAAAGATAAAACAAACAATAATTAATATCAATAGACACTATAAAATATGTTAAATACATTTAAAATGCGTGTTATTAGCAATAGCATAAATTATAGTGTAATATTATGTTTGATATGATGGTTGACAACACCTATATCAGAGGTGGTCAAACAGTCGAACTCGGACAATTTAAAAGTCGTTATAGAAGTCGATCCTTAAAGGTGAAGTATATAACTATTTTTAGTAGATAGTGACCAAAAAAAGTTTGACAGCCCCTGACATATATGATGTCGTACATATTATAATATTTTTAAATATTCAATTTAACGAGTCTTTCAATTATTACTTAGAATTTTTGTAGACAATATAACGTTATTTATTTCATGTCAACATTATTTTAATAATATCCCAAAAATACAGAAATTTAATTTTAACCATAACAACAGTGTGTTCAACGTGTTTTTTTTTTTTTTTTTTGGCAAACATCTGTTTCAGATAATATATAATATATACATTGAAATGAAAAGCAAACACTATAATATATTAAAAATAATAAAAGGCCATGGATATAAATCATCCAATTTGCTTTCATGCCTTCTAATTGGGGTCTTGTGGACCTTTTTTCGAAATTTACTTCCAATGTTAATTTACAGCTCCTGGTTGACACATAAATTAATGCACTAGAATTGAAAAATCAACAGTTGGATGTGTCTTAGAACACCTGCTGGTTCAGACTACGCGCTACCTAAGTAGTTATACCTATATCTTAGTTGCGTCAAACCAGTAACCACGAAAAACATTGTATCTATACGATGACCTGTAGTGTACGCTGTGGAATAGTTTTGTATTTGATGATATAAAGAAATACATATGTGTATAGGCGTCATTAGTAAAAAAAAATAAATTAACGATGTAATTTAGAATAGTTTTAAACGTGAAATGTTCTCGGTGCTTTAGATACGATCAAGTGAATCTAAAATAAATAAGATAAAATTATTTTTATTTATTTATATTATTTTTATTACATTTATATAGTAACACTTAACTTATTTCGAAACTTGCAGTTGCACGTAAGGTTATATCCGAATGAAAACGATAATAGTTTACTTTATTATTGCAGTCAATTGCTTATTAACTATTATGTAACGTCAATGCGTCGAAGTGCGTATACCTACTCTTAGTTCTTCCATATTATATTGATATATTTGTACATAGTATGAGTTGACAGTTGTCTTCCTCTTTTCGTCTTGATCTATGTGAGTATATGATGACCGTTTAATTATCTGTCGGGCTGGATTTATTGTGCAGTATACAATGATATAATTATAAAATTCGATTTTTATTTAATACAAATATTTATAATAATACATACCTTTTTATTATTTATTGGTAATGACTAATAACGTGTTTAATGTTTTTATGTGTACGACTCGCAGGTTTGATAACATCGAAACGATTACCGAGAAAAAAGTCGGTAACGATGATTTACCTATCAGTTATCATTATATAATAATATCTATACTGAGCGAATACCGAAAAAGCATATATCGTACTAAATCCTCTCCGCCACAATGATATAATGTGTGTAATATAGACGATAGGATTTTTTATTCTCTCGAGACTTTTTTTTTTTTTCTAAACGTATACAATACAACAATCGAAAAATATCATGGCTATTGGTATTCGAAATCGGTATTCGGCAATCCGTATACGTCGTGAATATGTTTTAGCTCCAAAATATATGATTTATAATGACCACGATGACGGCGATAATGATGACGTAGCGGGTAAAAACGACGCACGAATGTCGAATATTATGCGAATGTCGTCCGTGAACTTGTCGGGTCATTTTCTACGAATCGTCCTGAGGGGAATCCGCATACGGGGCCGGGGGGGGGCGTCTATAATATATTATTATACATCGCGTATACCTCTCGTTTCGCCCGTGTGCCCCATTCAAAAAGCAATAAATATCCGAACCGTACATTATTACAATAATAATAATATTATTATTATATTATAATATACGTTCGCATATTATATATACGGCGCAGAGTCGTCTCGCACCGTCACCCATCCCCCGAACGTATCAATTTCGTTAAACAGATGTTTGAGAGCACATAATAAACGTTAAAGACGAGTGAAAAAAAAAAAAAAAAAAAAACTGAACATTTTTAACTCTGGACGAAGCGATTCATTCAACAATACACACACACACAGACGCGGGCGCGCGCGCCCGGGTGACTGTGGGTGGCTTCCTGCTGCAGCATAATATTGTTATTATATTATTGTAAACGCACACTCTTTCAATACGATTTTTATTCTTAAGGTGTCATTATTATATTATTACGTATATATTATAATATTATACATTATTATTATTATTATAATAACGCGTGTACGAGGGCAGCAGTGCTGGGGGGGAGGGGGCACGACAGTTTCGCGTTTAGCCCCCATAACTCATCGTGTGTGACGTGCGTGTGTTTCTCTTCCTCCATAATAATAATAATATAATACGTAACCGGACAACCACCGTCGTCGTCATATTATTATAAGTTATAACTATAGTAATCGTCGTCTTCGTCGTCGTCCGCGTTATTTATGTAAGGTTTATTATTTATTTACACAAAACACTGTGTGAGCCAACCATTGAATGACTCCTACCGTTTTTATGAACTGGTTTTTATTTCACGGCATTATAGTCGCGCTTATGCCTACACACACACACACACACGCGTGCGCATTGGTGGCGACAAAAAAAAAAAAAAAAAAAACGTAGACGGAAAATAAAAATATAATAATGTCAATGGATTTCCAACGGACGTTTTTCTCGCGAATCGCGCCACGAGACGTCGCGTCCCAACACTGTCCCACCTCCCCCCTAAGACCGCCGATGACGGTGTTCTGCACAGTTCTACTTACTCGTACATAATATTATAATATATTATACGCGTTCCCAGTGACCGGTAACAACAACTGAGACACACACATACACATCATATACAACCTAAAAACACGTGTATACCGCTGGTATTTCGAAATATAAATATCTATTAAAACGAAAATGTGCAAAACCAAACGTTTTAAATTCTTTTTAAACACACACATACACGGTATTCAGGGACATTATATTGTTATTGGACAGCAAAATTATGGATTTACTGTCACAACGCACAATATATAATATCGAAATGGAATTTTTCACTTGTTCGCGTTCTAAAACAGCGTATTACCTACTTATTATATTATGGTGTTATACCACCTACTGAGTACTGACATTATAACACGCGGGCATAAAATGATTTTGTTTAACAGATAATACGAAAATAGTTAGTATATAATATACCTAATATATTATAAAGGATGGAGTAAATTATATAATATTTTTAAATTTTAATATCTATACATATACACTATACAGTCTGTGAGTGAAATTTACAGCGTTTTATACCTATTGGTACGAATTCATAATAAAAACTTCATTGAAAACGTCTGCAGGACTCGAGGAAATCATTTTAAGTCAAATAAATATTTAAATGGATAATTATAAAAATGATGCGTAATAAGTGCCCAGACTGTATAATATATTCACACGTATTTATATATTTGCACTAGTTATTTAGTTATAATTATATTATATTAATTCAAATCTAAAATATATGTTTTTAATTTGTATAAATTACAATTAATATTATTTTTGATTATTCATCTGTTATCATTTTTTTAACTGTTATAACTGTTTTCCCTATTCTATTCGGTATACTAAAATTCGATACGCGAGAGTGTCAGAAGTCGAATCGATCACAAATCCGTCGAGTCGTGTATCGGAAACCGAAAAAAAAACACTCACAAACATAACACGAGAAGACGTCATGACAAAAGGTCTGTGTGTGTCAGTACAAGGTTGGATTTTTTTTTTTATCATTTTCCCTCTATGTGTACAACTACGCTGCAGTGTATCTTCCCCCTGTTATTTTATTATTTTTTTATTTTATCGTCTAACCAAGCGTAAGTAATCGCGGCCCACAGAAGGCGTTTTTCGGGGTGGTAAGGAACCCGCGGCTTAATAAATCTGATATTAAATACCCACCATTGCCGACGAATTTTCTAACACATTTAACACGAACGAGGAGGGACACACTCGGTGGCCCATTTTTTTTTTTCCTTTCGTTAACCATTATTATATTTATCATTATAATATCGAAGGCAATTCGCCGCAGTGATTATAAACGTGCTTTAGCGTACGTTTATACGTGCACAAACCGTATATGTGTACTACAACGCGTGTGTGTCCCGAACCAGATGCTCACGGCGGATATTGGACGAGGGTAGACGAGGCTCGTGACGGGTAAAGGATTGGCGAACAGTGTGTCTTGTCTACCGCTAAAATCACGGTAATCATATTCAAATCTATTCGACTATGCAAATACACGATATATATCTCTATGCAGTATAATATACGCGCGGTTGTGTGTGCTCGCGCGCTGCTGATATTAGACACGGGTAATCCGTTAACGAGACGTGATTAGAAACCGTAATTTAGGCCGTTGCGCGATCGGGTTAAGTGTGATGAATTTCAATGAGCGGCGGTTGTGAAGTCAAAATAATTATCGAGAGGTTCCGGTGGATATAAGGTTAAAATACGGTGTACCGTACGTTGTATACATATACCAACGTATACAGTGTCTATATACACTGCTGCAGTCACGGTATATACTACTGACGAATAGTAATAATAATTTCAAAATTGTCTTCAATTATAATCTAGGGGGGATTTAGTCTCAAAGTAATCAAATGGATAATTAAATACAAATAAAAACTGTTTGAAGCTTAAGCGAATTAAGATCATATTCTATATTATAATATTATTATATTATAAAACTGAATATTGTGAATAATATGAATGACAGGCTGCTGCAATAAGGTGTTTATAAATTAATTAATTTGATGCGAAGATTACCGTTTATTATTTCCACAAAAGGCGTATAATAAACGATTTTAACGCCATACTTCATTATAAATGGTAAATTAGAAATACCAGATTATTTATTTTATTTTGCTGAACTCGAATAGTTTATAATTGAAATTACGTGTATCAATGAACATTGGCCTAAGCCCATATAATTTATAATGTATAAGCGTATAAATTACAAATACACAGTACTTTACACTTTACAATATTATCAACTCTGAAATTAACACTGCTACTTCGCGTTTATATGTATATAATATATATTATATACCTATTACGTTTATTTTAAAACTGTTTTCCGTTTGATAACGGTTTTAAACATACTATATATACTTCGTCCCGACGCATAAAACCCCCCGATTTTATGTCTACTTTAAATTAAGAACTACAGGCGAAAGGGTAACCCGAGTCTTATTAAGTACAATAGACATAAAAACGTCTAATCACCGAGTAAACCGGTGTTTTCATTAGTCACGAACACACAAAGAAATAATGACTCATGTACTATGATAATATGGAAACACAGTCGTAAGATATCAATGACACTACAATTATGCCCACAATAATGATAATATTATACTGATGAATGAAGAACACAATACAATCACAAACCTACAACAATATTTTTGCTACATTTCAATTCAAGTCCTATGACTAAACGCATTAAAATGACAATTAATTCATTACTTTATTCCAGTATATTTTATTGTGAAATATTATGTTTCTTTTAAAGGTTTTACGACCTCAACCGTAAGCCGCGTAAACTGTTTAAAATTTTATGGAAATCTCAATTATCTTTACTGCCGACTGTATTTGTACGACATTGTAAATTGTTTATCAAGATTTACGAAGTGGCTTCTTGATGATCCATTAATATTACACGGCACTATTTATTTTTTTCATACTTGACTAAATAATTGTACCCAAGTAAAAATAATTTAGTTATTTTAAATACACGTACAATAAATTAAATATTTATATAAAAACGTGGGTAACTGATTGTCTTTAACAATATTGTGAATTCCCTCAAAAATATTTTATACGGTTATTGTATTATATTTATTTTAAAGACGACGCGTAAAAGTGGTTTAAAAACCGATATTGTTATTTCCTGATTTTCCTCGACGTTGATATTCGACCTTTTTTAATCATGTCGTATACCTAATATATTTTTACATGTTTTATGTTTAACAAACGCACGCGGTGAAATCAACAAAAGCCATTAGACGTTTTTAACCAATTATAAAAACGCCCATAGTGAGAAAAACTCTCGTTAAGCTAATACACGGACCACAAGCTGTGAAAACGCGTGTTTTTCCTTCAATGCACCTATATGTATGTGTGTGTGAAGCAAACCTTTATTACACGCGAGTGGCGACGAACAATCTCTCGCGCGCAATGTATAGGTACCTATATATTGTTATTATATCGGATCCTGCCCTAAGCTCACGGTATAAGTATTTTTTCGTTTCCCCCTCGTCGTCGTCGTCGTGAAGTCGACGACACGCAAATACTGACGAGAGAGGTTTTTACACTTGCCACCGCAACCGTATTATTATTATATATATATACGTACTACGCAGTCTTGTCATTTTTCATCGTCCTCCGCGTAACCGCGCCGCCTCCGCGCGCAATGTCGCCGAACAACAATTATACAAAACGATTTACCATAAGGTGTCTCGGAGGCCCCAAAAGTGGCGGCGGTGGCGTACATACACATCATATATATATATATATATATACACGCGGTGGCTGCAAGTGAGAGACTATATATAATATTATATATACCAGCTACTTCCCCATCGCGCACAAGGGTAAACCTTGTCTGCGCGCTTGGATTCCGGTTGACATGAATTGATGATTCGGGCCCTTCATCAATTACCTGACTTACCATCGGCGCAGACGAAGAGTGTGCGAGTATATAATGTGTATAGACAGCAGCAGCAGCAGACGACGCGGGCGGCGGAGAGTGTGGCGTGCACCGGGAGTGAGAGAAAAACGGGAGGGGGGGGGTAAAAAAAAAATGCCTCATCGGTTTACCATTGAACTGCCACCGGTGCCGGTCTATTTATTAGTTCATATACACTTTTTTTTTTTTTTACCGTCAGCACCTCCTCCCCCAAATTCTCTTCCTCTCGCTATCGCTTTCTCTCTCACGCACACACGCCGCACTCTATTTCGGTGTGTGCAGCACACTCTTTTTATTCAAAACTATATACTACTCCTCGTCTATATACACACCTCGGCCCATCGCGGTATCGCGTTATTAATCACCGTTGATTAGCGGTGCTCTCCGGGCACACCTCTAACGCGCGGCCTGTCACAATGACAACGACTACTAAATTAATCCATTGCCGCCGCCTCCCCCGCCACGCGATCCCGCGCACCTGCCCCGTGCTCGTCGTGTTCCGAGCCCAGTTCACGGAGCTTTTGTGCTAATGAAGACGTTTTATACACACACACACACACACACACATACACACACACGAGTATACAATATATTTATATTATTATTATTATTGTTATATTATAGACGAGCGTATAAACGCGACGGCGACGACGCTGCCGTCTGTTCCGAATTAGAACCAAAGAAACATTCGACGAACGGATCATTAATTATTTTACACACGCACGACTGCCATATAGTTACCGCTGCCGTTGTGTCGCGTGAATATTATTATTACGACTGTATAATAATATAGTACGCGCGTTGTTTGTTATTATATATTTGTGACGATTCGTCTGAGCTGTAGTATAATATTGTACAAGGTGGCGGCGGCCGTTTTCCGTCCGAACAACCACAGCTCGCGGCGTCTATTACTGGAAACGTATATATTTCAACAAGAAGAATTCGATTAATATATATATATTAATATTGTCGAGTCGACTATATCATTTTGTACGAGTACGTCGGCTGCAGCCGGGATTGAAGCGTTAATGAAAAATTATATAAGATAATATACAAAAACGTTGAAATTAAAATGTATTCGACCTTAACCGTTTCAGACTGTTACAGTTTTTAATATTACAATAATTGAATTAGTTCGATTTGAAATGAGTCTGAATTTGAGGCCATACGACTTTTGAATATTCTTAACGTATAAAAATAACGCAGTTAAATGTTCGGCTTGAATTTGAAAAAAAAAAATAGTCAAATTGATTCTACAGAAATGCAATTGTTCGTATTGTTAAAACATGATCTAAAATTTAAATTAAAAAAGTCATAACAACTTTTACAAACCGTCTTCATCATACATTTTTCCGATTTACGAATACTGATAAATTATAGTAACCATAACGTATCTATCATCTTCTATCATTTGAACAATTGCATAATATGAAATAAGAAACAAAAATGAAAAACAGTATTTAAATATCGAAATTCACGTAATTTATTTAATTACATAGTATATTGTATATATTTTATGACCGGCTCATGGATATAATACCTATAGATAACATTTTTATTTTTATTTTAACTATAAAGTATTTTAATGATTTCAATTTTTTTTAGTAATCCGATTTTTTAATATACTAATATATATATATATATATATAATTCTATTATAATGTATAATTATACTTCAATGACAACTATGTGTCTAAGATAAATTTAAATTAACAAACTATATTACAATAGTGTAGTCTTCAAACTTGGTAAAAACCCATATAAAGTATACCTAGCTACTACACGACATGCAATATAATTATAATATTTTGTATGGATATTTAGATATATATCAATTGTTTTAATATACAAACTGATTGAAATATTACACCATTGTATTTTATATTTTTTAATAAGTACATAGGTACATATATAACCTATAAAACAGACCATCTTAACACATTAACGACACAAGAACAAAAATTATTTTATCCGTTCACATTTTGTATTGATTCAAAGTATTTAAGACCGTTTGTAAATATTATAATTAAAATATACATATTAAAAATGTAATAGTATTTATTTAGTATTTTTATTTATATTTATTTTATTTAGTTTTTAAATTAAATTATGGACAAGGTAAAAATATTTATGTGGTATTATAATAATAGTATATGACTTACGTATAATAATTTTTTAAAACTTATTGTTCAATATAAGTTATAACCTTCAATTACTCGGCCACTAGTAAAACTTGTATATTTTCATAGATAAAAAAATGTAACATGTTTGTCAATCTACCTTCAATTAAAGATAATATTATGATTTTGTTTCTGTTGAAATATCTATGAAACCAAATAATTATATTTAAATAAATATCTTGAATTCAAATACTAATTTGCATTCTGTTAATGTAATATAAAATGATAAATAATTAAGTACTTTTTATTATAAGCTGTGAATTTTACTGATAAGACATGTTAACAAGTTACACAATTTTCTAGTCATTGAATTTAATTTTCTCGAGAGTTTCTTTTTATGATTTATTAATAGTAATGAATAATACGAATGATTAATGCATTTTTTTTTTTTAATTGACATTAACTTTTAAGTATTATAAAGGTACCTACTATTATACTATTAACCTTGAAAAGTAGGTACCTGCACTATATTAAAAAAATAATATATATTTTTTATATGCAATATTGTTTGTATAGTTCAATGGTGCGATTAAATGATTTATGACTTATATATTATTATAAGTAATAACACATGTACGTACCTACAGTTGCTGCGTAACCTGGTTACATTTTTTATGATGTGTGTATACGTGTTATTGTACTAATGAAAACTAAATTATTTTATCTAATAATATTTAAAATTAAAATACATATCACAATATACAATGTATGTTAATTTTAAATCTTTACGTTGTTTGTAGTATTTTTAAAATTTAATGTATCTTTTAAAAAAAAAAAATATGTTATTTGATACCTATTAAAAAATGAAGATTTCAATTTTGCTCTATAGAAATATAAAAACATTTAATAACACTAATATTAGTAATAAGTGCCTAAGTATTTATTTATTTTTGATAATTTGTGCAATAAGTACGCATTGTTATAATAATATTATTATTACAATAGGTACGTATATGCACATATTATGTGATGTTTATTTTCAATGATTTATAAATAAATAGGTAATTAATTTAGTGAATAAAATCATTAAAACAAAATCGTCTCAATAACTACATAAATACATTTTTAAAACGATTTGATTACATACATCGTTAAACGATTAATTCGATCATAAAACAATACACAATGTAGAAGTAATCCATAAAATTTAAGTCAGATGGACGTCAATAATAATTTTATAGTGTCGTTTTGTTTTTTTTTTTTTTTTTTTTAAATAACATTAATAATTTTAATGAAAATCGTGGATAGATAATATAGTTATAAGTACATAACTTTAATCAGTTATACGTATTGAAGATTGTTGTCAGTTTATTGACTGTCACTAAAAATTTGCATACATAACTTTTGTCATCGTAATAATTATTATCTCCGTCGAATGACATGTATAATAGCTTACGCCATGTATATATTATTATAATACGAGTATTTATATATTATACGAGAACACAATACAGCACTTAAGCATCGAATTTTTATCGAACGATCAAATGAACGACAAGTATAAGGAGCATCGAATGGGTATATAATGTATATATTTCCATGTCTTTCCGGTCCTGACGTCGAATTAACGTCGTGTTAGTGTTAGATAATTGAAAAAAACGTTTTTCGTTATTTTATCCAAATAACGAATGCACACAAAACATATGCGTGTGTATTTGGACCAACCGTAGATAACCTATTGACACCGGATGAACATCTAGGTAGGTACCCAATTAGTCTGTAATTTATACGACGAATATTTTTTGATAACTATAACGTTTAATTGGTAGTCGTCCTGCACTGTATATACTATCGTTGTCACTGCGCACAAGGCACAAAACAGAAACGTAGAAAGAGAGAGAGAGAGAGAAAATTATAATGGACAGGAGAAATTAATTATATTATATTTTATATTTTTTATTTTTTATTTTTTTTTGTTAATCCAAAACCCCCCTTCTTTTTCTGTTCCGTTGTCCGTATGTCAACCGTGTTATATGCACAGGACAGATGAGAGATTAGCACCGGTTTGTGTTTTGACTTGAACTGTTTCCTGAATTACATACATACGTACATATTATATACACACATGCTACCCATTATGTGTACACTGTACTGTGTGTAGGTACATTTTTTCTCATCCCATTCTTATACAACCGTCGCGGACACAAACAAAAAACAACATATGATAAATCATGTCGTTTCGGATCATAGTCTCTTGAATGGACACAATGGCGACTTGTGGGGAGGGTGTTCGCCACGGTCTGCGTAAACGATAAAGAATTATATCAGGTCACGAGTGATAGAAATTTATGTATTTGATTCACGAAAAAAAGTACGTTTCTGTATAGGTACTGTCGTCTTTATCTATATACAACGTTTTGGCTTAGATGTTCTTTTTTCGTTTTACACAGTTCGAAATAATGGTATTTTTTTCCTCTCACATAAAAGTACTCGTACCTCATTCATTCGCTCGGAAAAAAAAAACCTTCATACGGTCAGATGACATTTCTTTTTTATCAATACAATTCTCTAAAGGGTTAGGTATTATAAATATCATATTCAAATCTCTATAGGCTATGCGCATTGTGTGCATTGATCGTCTGACAAGAATGTATTTAATTTGTTATTGTAATAAATGTTTTAATTTTTAATAAAATAAAAATTATCATTTAACATTTTTAAAATATATGAAATGCAAAATAACATAGGTAACCATACGATAACCATGACGAGATTGCATCTAATAATATAATATTTTCTATTTAATATAGTCAATATAGAAATGTGTATAGGTAACTATACTATATCAATAAATACCAAATTCGTATATTGCTGTTAAGGATCATTATAAATATTAAAATATATAATATTTAATAATATGTGGTGATAAATTATAATATTTTTGAATTATTTTTATGGTTATAAACAACAATATTATATTTTTAAGCTTTTTTTTTTTTAAGAAATACATTGTTTGATATAATTTTATGAAAAATAAAGCAATGAAAAATCTGACCCCCACACCACAAACCTTGTAAACACCCATACACTCAAAGACAACATGACTAGTTCCTATATATATTTTCTTATGTATACTAAACACGATATAAACATATTGCCTACATTATAAGTTTATGTGTTAACTATAATTGAATTGGTTTTATTGATTAATGATATTTATTTATAAATTAATATCTCATAAATAAATAAAATAAACCGGTCTTATATTTGATATTATTATAATAAAACTAAAATACAGGTTATTTGTTTCCATTGAAGATAATATTTGTAAATCGGAATTTTAAAAAATTCGAATAAGGTTTGTACAGCATCAAGTATTCGGCAATTATGAGCACTTGTAAATATTATGCCATGTGTTAATTATATGACTTGATGAATAAGTGTTTAACTATTTCATAATATGTTTTTATGAGTTCAATAAAAAAAAAAAAAAAAAACGGTGAAATCGTTTTCAACACAGCTAACGTATTATGCTTTATGTTCTTCCTACTCGTAAAGCCTTCCGAAAAAGAGTGTTCACATCACACAGGCTATAAAACACTTTTATTCATAACGTAGGTAGGTATTTATATATATGCATGAATATTTCTTTGATATTCTCGAAATTACCATCACACGTGGTGGAACATTAATGATAGTCTATTTAACAGTTCACGCACGATCAAAAAATAAAAAGCACGATTTTTGATTGTATTTTTTTCTTTCAGCCATAGTTTTAGAACTATTTGCGAGAATTTGTTTTATATTTTTCATTTGTGGTTACTTTACTACAATATAATATATATTGTTGTAAGCTCAGTTCCCTATAAAATATAAACATCGGACATTTTCGCTAGTATAATTAAACGAGAGAAGAAAATGTGTAGAACAATTTAATGTATATTGTTTACTGTAAAATGTTCAATACCACTGTAAGAAAGTTTTAAGACTGTTCAAACTAATAACTGTTGGTTTTATCACATTTTAATGTGATAAAATGAATATAACTTCAAATTCAATATAAAATTGTTTAACACTTAGTTGAACAACTAAAATATGAACATATGTTTTTATTTTCTAGAAAAGATTAATAATAAAAATAATTGCACATGAATACAATTTAAGTTTCAATATTAAATGTGAATTTAATTTCATTCGGTATACTATAGCAATAGTTAAGCCGCTCCGCTACAAAATAATAATTATAAATTAAATATTTTATATTTTTAGCTATTTCCTTAAATCTACACAATTTGTATCTATAAATGACAATTAAATAATTGAATTTTATTTTATATATTGCGTATTTTCGGACTTATCATAAATTCATAACTGCAAGGCAAAAATTAACTTATTCCTAGTATCTATATAGTATTTTTTAAAGTTCTATTATGTTAAGTTGAAACTTTTAAGGTATAGGTATCATATTGACACATATTTTCACTTGTAAAAATCTTTGTCAACATTGTTATTATTATAATTTAAATTTCTTAAATCTATTCGACACAAAACAAGTACCTATCATATTTATTTTTAAGATTTTATTATTTTTTAACGATGAACAATAATATTTTCAATCACAAGGACGATGCTTTTGTTGAGTTTCAAATGGAAATAATAGATTTTGTAATTCCAAGATGTTCTAGAACACATTCAAATAGTTACCTATACCTACTTTTTTACGCTGAACTTACTCCATAATTTACAAAAATTAAAATTAAATAATTTAACATATAATATTATATGTTTGGATTTATAATAAACGTGGGCAGACAGACCTTTTTTCATATATATATATATAAAAAACAAAATTAAAATCCACACCGATTACGCTTAATAGATAACAATTTCTTTAAGTACTTGGTAAACAAAAAATTCTGTTTTGGAAATTGAAAAAATAACGAACAATATCCCACAACAAATATCACATTAAGTGTATTCATCAAGTATTCAAACAGTTGTAATTTAATTATTCTTTAATTCTAATTTGTAACCGTTAAATTATAACATTTTTACATAATAATTAGGTACCCAAACGTTTTTAAAATAAGACTAAAAATTTTTAATATTAGTTTGACTCGGAGCGTGAAATATTTTTAATTTTTGAATGTAGCCCCTGCTGAGTCTAAAAAGGTTGCTGACCATTGAACTACAGTATGTCTAAAATTACTTTAACTGCCAAACCAATAAACATATAGTTATTTTATACTATAATTTAATTTAATTTTGATATGAAATTTAGTAATTTTATTTTATTATTTTTGATTTGTATCACATTTAATATATTATTAATTAATTTAACAGTTATATTTAATAAAAAATAATTTCATAATTACGGCAATATAAATTATATACCTACAGTTGTAACACTTGATCAATCTATGTTTTCTACTTCATATTTTTATTATATCATAATATATATGAAAGAACCGTTATAAGTAGGAATTTCATTATTTGTTTCAAAAAGAATTTGAAATGCTCGACGAACGTCACTTTCGAAAACGGGGTGATCAGCGTGTGTTTTGTAAACATTGTATAAACACAGTAACATTGTATATGATTCAAAAGACGATAAACAGGAGGGTGGTGAGGTTGTGTATAGCATTTGAATTTAAACCGGGGTTTGATGATAATAATAATTCGTATTGGTCTGAGTCGGATTATGACTGTATGTACAGTTGCTGCGTGTTTGGCCAACAATGCCACACGCGATAATCCGATTCCAATTGTACGCGTACAAATCACACACGCACACACATAATAATAATATACAAAAATCATCGTCCCTCTCGCGCGTACACGGGAAAAAAAATATATAGAACGTGAAATGTCCACATATTATAACTGATGTGGGAAATGCAGACGCACCGTATCCCCACTATATACCTCTCTCCGACAGCGACGCCTCGCGAAGGATTATAAACACGTCTTAAAATCGTCTTTTCGGCTCTGAATTATTGGAGTACAAATATTTGTGAATCAACACGAACAGAGTGCCGAGCAGCCCATAAATCATAGAGAGCTGTCGTGTGCGCGTAAACGAAACAGAAGTGTTTTACTGCGGTCGTGGTAGCTGGTGTATAGAACCTATCTATGTACGCGGTATCATATATGTTTGGTGGAACCGTTTGCGTGTAACTTGATTTTATACCAACAGCGTAGGTACTCGTGTGGGTATAATAACTAATAGCCATTTGTGGAGTTCACTTTAATATTTTGAGTCCACATTCGAATTGGTAAAAAGTATTATTAATTGCCCACGCTATACGGTTACGGCAAACATTAATACAATAATATTATATTTATAATTATTATTATTAAAAATAAATAAAGAATATCATCGGAGAAACACGCAACAGTTAGTAAATAAAAATAAAAATTAAGTGAAAAATCTCTAATTTAAAACGTTAATATTTGTAACTGACATATTATTATATAGGTACAACTATTAAGAAATAATGAATAATTAATTTGTCAGGACGGCCAACCTTATTATAAATGTCGTTCTATTACAAAGCTCTCGAGTTAGTTAAAGTTTATGTTTGTTATTTGAATCAAAAAATGGGGCTTGTAAGACATTGGATAGGAACATTTTCCAATTTACGACTAGGATTTCGCTTATTTCACGATATGGAGGGTCAGAACAAAGAATAGGCTCTTAAAGTACCCCAAATAGGATAGTATACAGTATGGTTAAGCTCTTGAATCGTGCTTATAGCTTTTTATCGATTGCTATTTGCTGGATATTGAACGGAACCATAAACCGAACAAGAGTCAAGAGACATCGAATAAGCAACGAATTCTTTTTAATCTCCTCCGTTGTTTATTTATCACAATATATATATATATCTGTACATAAATATATCGGCGAGCTCTCCTATAGAAAGACAGATTATTATTTTATTCTGTAGTTATTATTTTCGTTGAGCAAATGATTCAAATCACTTTACAAACCTAACCTTCATAAATATTGTAACATTATTGGATATACGTATTACACACTATTAATAATATGTTTATAGTATTAGAGGGGGATATTTGTATAATAACTTTATAAGTTAGAGAATATAGTTTATTAAACTAAATTACATTTTTTGATAACTGATATAAATGTCACTTCAATACTCATTAAAACATATTTATATTTACTTTATACCTTGTCAATTTATCACGAAACCAATTATAATATGCATTTGTCGTTGACATAATACTTACGTGTGTTGTTTTCGACATTAAGTAATTTTCAGCTGCTACATTATATCGAGTCCAACAAGATGTATCAATTACCGAATTACCATACGTCCGCATACCAGCTCGCCATAAAGTAGGCGAATTAATTTTTACTACCAATGTTTACATACGACACGTCTGTTCGAAAATAGCGATTTTGCGGGTAACCGGACCTAGCACTGTGTCAACCCTGCCACGCCCCACCTGTCGACGTGTTCAACATTTCCTTTACACGTACCTGCCATTTTAGCGACCGGAAAACTATATAGGTACAGAAATATACGTATACGACGTGTATATCATATTATTATGATTACGGGCACATTTCACATACTTATAATATTGTATGTGTACCCACACGATATGGCATTGGTGTAAACGACGTGTAATGGAACGATCCGTGAAGGTCGAGACTAAATAATAATATTGTAGGTTCAAACATTTTTCGGTCACTGCAGTATAGTGGCGGCGACGACGGCTGTTGGGCGTATAAATCCTCAGACGCATTCATATTATTATTATAAAATAAACGGAACGAATACATTGTCATTACCGTAGAAATATGACTCGGCGCGATATTTATGTTACAATATAATATATATTATATATATATACTATAACGAGTGTGTTGACAATATCGTCGGGTCCCATCGCCGCCGCCGCCGTCATCGTTACAGCAGCACCCGGTTTCGGCCAATTTATCATGACACCGAACGTTGTATAATATGTTATTATATACACACACACATATATTATAGCCGTTTGGAAAAGCCGACGACAAGGTAAGCGTACACGTTCACGATGTGTTCGGTCCCAACGGCAAATGATTCGACATAATTTCCCGACGATGACTGTTCGACGACCGTGAACATATTATGCTATAGAGTAAAATAACGATAGTAATAATAACAATAATAATAATAATAAAGATACACGCTGTAGAAAACAATATTTTGATGTTTGTGAAGTCACGCCAAGCGGGGTGACGTGTGTGCGTATGTGGGCTTGTGTGGCGTATGTTGTTATATATATATATATGTGCGTGTGTTTTTTTTTCCCCGTAAAGAGTGATGAATAGTGTAGACAGAACCAATTTATCTTCGGATTTTTACGTTGCCCTGGAAAGAAATCCTCCAGAGACGACACGGTGCGCCTTAGCCGAGACGAGCTGAATAACAAATTATATTGTCCGGACCAATGTGGCGCAGCGAGCGAGCGAGCGAGGTGGTGGTAAACATAAAATGAAAATAACAAAAAAAAAAAAACACCGAGAAAAAAAAACTGAGAAAATATCATAATTGAAGAAGGGAATGTCAAAAGAGTGTAGCGGATGTTGTCTTGGGCGGGTCAACATGTGTTGGATGCGTCCCCGGGGAACTAGGTCCATTAGTGTTCGCCGCCTGAGCCAGGTGATCATACTCCCGTAAGATTGTATAATAATATTATCTACACGATATGCAAACAGTGTATTCATACAAACGCTATATTATAATCCCGTGCGAATAACTATATAATTTTTCACACGCTGCAGTTTTACCGAAAATAAATAACGGCCGGACAGGTTAAATCATACTAAATACGTCCTCGTCTATTTACTTGAGATATGTGGGTGCGTATCGATGAGTGAGCACAATATTATGTGTCCAAAACGAACGTACTAAATTCGCACGCACGAGTGTACAATATTTTAATTTTCCTCGTTGATCGCATGATAATTATTCTAAATCCGGTGTAAGTAGTCAAATTTTTTCGTCAAATTAACTGCCCGCCGTATAACACTTCGCCGTGTCATTATAATTTATAAAAAAAGAAACTCAAAGACGAAAGAACTATAACGAAAATCAACGTACGTCTAATAATATTACGAGACAAAGGCCAGACAACGTTATTGTTTCTATTCAGATTTCTAATTTGAAAAAATTTGCAATTATATAAAGTGTTAGTTACATTCGTTGTCAGTAGGTATATAGAGCGCGCTAAAAGCTACAGTGTCGTATCTTCGCACTTTCCGAGTTAAAGATCTTATCCAAAAATTAATTTTGCCTACATTGTCAGCAATGTTAACTTAAACTTGTCGAAGTACGATGGCATACATTAATCGGTTTCATGCTCATTTCATTTCTGCCCTCTACGACTCAAAATGGTTTATATGTGCCTTAGCGCGAATTTCAATCCTTTTAGCAAGGATGTCATCAAGGACTCGGACGATTTGTATGTCTAGCTCAGATCGGTTCTCAAATGTTGAACGTAAAACGATTGCGAAGATAAAGTACAACACAACTGTATGGTCGGAAACACGTTTATTACGCGGAATATCGTTGAGGTCCGTGTGACGTATCGAGCTCAACGATAACAGCGGTGATGTTTAAATAACAAAATTTTATTTTGCCTTAGTACAATTATTTGCTTCTCGGGTCCTACTTATGTTCGTAGTTTACACGCTAAAACTTATAATGTCATAATATAAATTATAATATTGTGTTCCTATGTACAATTTTATGTTTCTATTTTGTATTAAAACTTATATGCTAAATTATTATATAATATGTTATAATGTTAATAGTCGTCAATAAAAAATAATAAGGTATACATGCCAATAAAAATCATTAAAAAATATTTTAAAAGAAAATATTACTTTTAAGTATTTTACGTTTAAGACGAAGACTTAGGTAACTGCTTTAAAATAATTTTAAAAGACCGATAATAATTTATTGTATTAAGAGTACCTATAGAGTCAATACATTTTTCAAATATTTTTGTAAATTATTGTATACCTTATACGACCTTTGAAATTTTATTTGTGAAACTTTATGATGTAAATAAATAATATAACTATTTAATATTTAAATTCATAAGCTCATCTTCTTATTTGGATTTGTTACAAAACTACTTAGTTACTATCAACCGTGTAAAACTCATGAAATAATTATTCACTTTAAACAAAGCTAGCACACTATATACAACAAAATATTTAGTTTCATGTTATCAACATCGTTTTATGCTAATAGCAAACGTCTGTAATTTACCCACGTTAATTTTGAAACGCTTTTAGTCCCGTAATAGATTATAAACTTCCAGTCTTTTATATGTATTCAACGTAAATAAAAAGTCACGAATCCCGAGGTTCTGTTGTATAAAACGTAAAACATACATTAAACAATCGTTTAAATAAAACTTAACAGTTTGAAAATACTGTAACATATTTAAAATTACTACACACTTGTATTATTTTATAGTTTTATGAAACACATCTTATTTAACAAAACTAATATTATAGTTGTATGGGAACCAAGTAATAAATATTTATTAATTGTTTTACACGAAAATATTGATAGGATCATATAATATTTAATTTTATTATTTTGTATAAAAATATGCACAAAAAGAAAAGTAATTTAATAATTTATCGTATGTTAATTGATTAATAATTAAAAATTATAATTTTAGAAAATTAATCATTATTTAGTTGCATACGGAATTTAAATCATTACACAATATAGGTAGTATGCTGCTAAGAAATCAATTTGCTTATTAATGTAAAACAATGTTTTCTTCATATTAAGAGTTAAAATCTCAACATTATAGCTATAGAAGCATGTAAAAATAAATATGCATTAAATTTTAAGCTTACGCTCAACTTTACATCATTGTGTAAACGAGGATTTTTGAGATGGGATTGCCAAAAAAAAAAAAAACGTTAAATTAAAAAATGCAAGTATCATCAATCTTTAAATATTACGAGTGTAGTAATTAGGTGTCAAGACTTGTTCTATACCTCGTGCAAATGAATAATAAAAAATCGTCTTGAATTATTATTAAGACTATTTTTTTGATGTGGATAAACAAACAAATAATTTCATTGAATATGATATGACTTGGTCTTTAATTTTCAACTGTTAGTTAAAAAAAAAAAAATCATATCAATTTTTTATTGTATATCAATCAGTTCTAACTGTTTTGATTTTTTCATCGTACATGTTACAAAAGCTTTACTGTACGTAATACGGTTTGCAAATTTTAGATTTAACTATTGAAAACTAGTTTTATCTAGTGATTGGGCATTTTCGACAACAAAATGTATACTGTATTCATTAATATTTAAGGTTCACGATTAATTTTACAATATAGTATATTCTTATTGAACATTCAAGACTGCAAATGGAAAGACAATTTCATTTATTGACGGGAAAACTTTAGATGTCCGAACCCTTTTGGATACGACAGTAGTAAACCGCACGTGTTGCTCGACCGTAAGGGTAAGTTTAATATTCAAATAAACGGGGTCGTTTTTTCTTCTTTTATTTTTTATTCCAAACGACGTCAAAATACTTAAATAAAATTAATAAAATAAAGAGGGATGGGTAAGAGGAAAACGGTTTCATGTCGACTTGGGCATCGGAGGGATTAATATCGTATTGGGGGCAGGGTAAAAGCGTTGAGGGTTTAAGACTACATTCCCATTGCACATTCGCAAATCGTCAACACACGGCCACCCCCTCGGATGTATTATCGTCTGTATACCATCTGCAATTGAATTGCCACGTTTAATTGAAAAATTATATTAATTGAGAATGTTTTCAACTCGGGGCGTTATGGTGTTTTTTCTTCATAAATTTAAATGTAATTGGATTTTTATAGGCGTTACACCGATCTGCGGGGCTCAAACACGTCCGATGCTAGTCACCGTATATGAAGACAAAGCGAGAATGGGATTATATGACAATGTGTTCGATTAAATTCGTTTTAAAGCCATTATACACTAAATTATACGATTATACTATGCTATTTTTTAAGTTATGGATGACGTTAATTTGTTTTAACAAGTTGTTTAAGTACGCCTAGAGCTTAAAATGGTTTGAAATATTGCTAAATGGTATGTATAGACGAAGTACATACAATCACGGGAGTATAACAACTTCGGTGTTGTTGAACATGTGCTTCGTGAATTACGCACTTTGGCCTCAGGGGAATGGAATAACCTTAATAATTTGTTTAAAATTACACTAGTATAATAATATGGTATGCTGCTATAAAGATTAAACACGTCGCAAAAATTTAACAAAATAGTATATAGGTACATTGTACATGCATAATACGTTTTAAAACTAACTAGTTATATCTAAGTGAACTTTCAAGTGCTAAAACTTAAAACATAAATAAATTATCATCCAAAAATGCCATGAATGTAAAAATCATGTTTGGCACGTTTCGGTTAATAAATTTAATTCAACATTTTCAAGCATTATCTAACTGCTATTAACATTTTCAATCTTAATAATTTTAATAAAAACTAAAAAGTAATGATTATATATTATTTTGTGTAAAAAATATATTGCTTGATATTAAAATAGTATTTTGAACATTGTTCTATATAATTTGAAATTATACAGTTGTCATGTATTATTTCTATAAATACAGTTGTGTAAAATGCGTTTTTTAAAATTAATTATATGCAAATTAATTTTAGTTACACATAATAATAATTATTTATCACATATTCGTATTATACAGCTACTATAAAGCTATTAAGCTCCGAGTATTGCACCCCCAGTAATAGAATATTTTTAAATTATTAGAAAGGGTGAGTAAGAAAAAAGGGGGAGAAGAAGTGCCATTTATATAATCTTGTAGGCGGAAAAGATAAACACAATAAACGACATATAAACATCACAAAATCTATTTAAGTGTTCAATTATTTTTTTCTTTTTCTACAATAACCATCAAAAAATATGTGATATTAAAACATATAATGTCCTTTTAGATGACTATAAACTATCTTTGACTAATTAAATTACAATGTTCATAAAAGATAAAATTAAACATTATTTTATTTTAATAAGACGCAACAACCGTATGCGTTAGTCTATCCTTTACACCGTCTTCAATCGGCCGTTAATTACTGTTGTTTTCTATATGCTCCGTATAAAAGCATATTATTTTATAAATTTATTGTATTGTATTACAACAATAATTTTCATCAATTTAACACCTACTACATGGGAGTAGCCACCCAATACATGTATTGTACAATGATGTACATGTCATGTAAGTAAGTAGAAACACTTTCTAATTGTATGCATTTATGTGTTTTGAATAATTAATATTTTGTATTTCCGTATTTCTTATTTTATTATCCTTTTTTCCTTTGGTGTGATAACCATTTATTTTTAATTATTATTATTGTAATGTGGTTCGGGATTTTACGACCGTTCAAACTTTCTCCGGCCCACGCAAATTAAACCAAATTAAACACTTATTCTATTCAATCAATCTAGTATTTTATTATTATTATTATTACTTTTCATTCTCCACATCTGTCGATTTTGATTGTGTATAATATACATATTTTACATTTGGGTGTTTTTTTATCGCTATAAAAAGCTGCATACTATTTACAGAGTATATTAAAGACTATACGTTAGTGGTTACTATTTAGCTTTAACTGTACACAAAAATAGGTAATTCAGTAGTTCTAAATATTATGACAATACATTTTTTTTTTCAAATTAAAACTAAAACACACATACCTAATTTAATAGAATAATATATTATTTTATTATTTTATAGAAACTTTAAGTTAATATGATTTTAAACATTACACAATAATTATTTTTTAGTTTTTTACTAATATGAAGTATCTATAAATAGTTTTTCATATAAGTTTTACGTTTATTGATATAAAATAATAAAATATCTACGAATATCATAAGTGTTTTATCATAATATTATTATTTTTAGTGCTAAGAACTTAGTTTTCTCATAAAACAAATACACTTTTGTCGTCATAGCTCAGCAAAATCCCTGAGGTAGAACGTGGTTTTCGTTTTAAAAATATGTCGTAAAAATATGTTTTATAACTCTTAGAAACATCCCAAAAGTGTGAGAAAACACCAACCGTAAACACCTCATGGGACTAATAAGGCGCCACGTGTTGCCTAGTTTTTTCATAAGGATGTCCAAATAAATATCTATCGAACTGGTTCCACAGGGACAGTGACTACTGAGGTAGTACAGTAAATAAAAAATAAAAAGGGTTTATACAAATCGTTATTAATGATCCTTTTGTATACTTGCAGGTCCTTCCGATGGTCATCATTCACTCAGGACTTTGGTTTTTTTTATTTTATTATTCACACCAAAGAATAAAAATAATAAAAAAAAAACATAGATCGTTCTCTTTTCCCCTAATTTTTTGTGAGCTCATCATCAGGAAGTGCACCGACCGGTAGCCACACATATCAATGGCCAGTCACAATAGAGATCGTCCATTAATTTCGCTTCTAATTTAATTAACAATGGGCAACTGAAGAGAAAATAACAGCGAAATGAAACCGCGTGTTCAACTATCGTATATGCTTTAAAAAAAACTGGCGTTTCATAATGGTTAGCCTTTATGGACTACATAAAAAAGAAAACCGGACAGAAACCTTATATTTTTCATGAATCATTGTAAAAAAAAAAGGTACAAATTCAAACCCTAATTTTTGCAAAGTTTTTTTTATAAATACTTTTTTTCCCGACGACTAATTAACTTTATTGTCAGTATGACCATAACTATTGCTTTTTACCGCACACAAAAAGCATTAAATTGAAAATGATAATTGATATCGAATAGAATAAGGCTTTTAGGTGTCTGATCAGGTATACATTCTGACACTGGCATAATAAAAGCATTGTACGAACAAAACATTTTTAAATATTTCAAAGTACTAAAGTTACAAAAAAACCATTGTCTATCACATACTTTAACTATACCAAATACTATATAAAAACGTACGCATTTAAGTGAGATAGCGTTTATCATCAGTCGATAAATCATTATTATCTCAAATTAAATTAAAACTTTTGTGTATAATATTCTTTGAATTCGCTTTGTATATTTTATATATTGTATGTTAATGCGTATTCACTAGATGCTTTAATTTTATGTGACATTGAACATATTTAATTTAGCTATATATAATATACTTACAATATAAATTTAAAATTTGGAATAAGATGTAAAAAAAAAAAAAATAAACGATTTTAATCATATAAAATCTATTCGTTTATAATTCATTTATTAATATACATATATATATATATAAATTGTTTAAAAAAAATAAATTTATAAGAAATATTCTTGAATAAATTAAATTATATGTAAACAAAAAAAAAAAATTTAACAAGATATAATATTGTTATAATTTAGCTATATAAATTATATTTTACTAAAGTAACTAAAAAGTATAAACTAATTCTTTATCCATTAACAATAAATGATAATAAGCTAGTATTATAAAATATAAATCTTCCATAAGGTATGTAGTTACGTAATTTTTGTAAACCAAATATCGCCTCTTTACTTTTTATGGTGCAAGGTTCTATTTGCGGGTTTTCAACTTCTTCTTCATTATCACCGTGTAATATATTGAAGACGATATATCGTCTTTCATTATATTCTCTACAGATATCCAAATTTCACGTGCGTGAAAAATTATTGCAGTGATAAATTATATATTTTTAGTACTAAATTAAGATGAGACAATTATTCAAGATTTCGAAAACTTTTCCAATTAATTTTCTATTTAATATAAGATTATGTAAACATTAAGTGTTTATTGTAATTTAAAAGGAAATTTTGTATTTTGTTCGAGACATCGAGAATTGACTGTATTCGATTTAAGCTAAATTCAAAAGACTACCATTAAATAATATGTTTTTATTTTATACTTTATATTATATACTAGCTGAACCCATGCACTTCGTAGCCCGATAAAAGTTCTACCTCTTATATTTCTCAAATTGTGTATTAAATTCGTTGCATTTCTGTCTGTCTGTTAGTTTATCCTTTATGCATTCCTAAACGGCTTGACCGATTGCGACGAAATTAGAAACAATGATATAATAAACCTATGGGCAGAAGATAGGTTAAGTTAAAGTATATATGTGTATCTCAAACAGACATTTTGAGATTTACAATAGAAATTTTTGTTTGTATGTAGATGGTTACTATGGCATGCTTGTTTCCATGGTAACAAACAAAAAACAGACAGACAGATTATTATTATTGAAACTAATAGCAACCATCATCTATAAACAAAAATGTCCATCGTAAATCTCAAAATGTCTGTTTAAGCATCTCCCGGGGTTGGACCTATCACTTTTTAACTTAGCCTATCTTTTAAGTTTTACCAAATGACACATAGTGTAAAAAATTGCATTAATATCGGTCCAGTAGTTTAGAAGTTCATCCCGGACAAACACTGTGACACAAGATTTTTATACGCTGGTGATTAATTTCCACATGAGTTCTATTAAATAGAATAATGACGAAATCGTCAATTATGCTACGTCTATTTTACTGTTATTAGAAAAAAAAACAAAACCCTTCTGTATTAAATATTGACAAATCAATTTTATAAGAAAGAAAACAATTTTCCCTTTAGTCGATTTCAACAGCTGCGAACAAGTTTCGAAACCATAAAGTCTAATGGAAAATGCCTACACTGCACCGTTCAATAAAGTGCGAAGGAGATTGTATTATATGGAAGAAATAAAACGCACCATGCAAACTTTGTGATGCGTTTACCATGGCATACGTGTATTCATTTTTACGGTCTCGTTTCATTATAATATGGGACCTACAGCTGAAATTATGATGGAATCTTATACTACACGAATAAAACCGATAATCTCAGAGAAATGTGGCGTATATAAACTGTCACGGCACCCGTTTCCTATACAGAATACGCTACATTGGTGCGGAAACTCGGCCAAATACGATTAATATATTATTATTATTATCATTATTATTATATTATTATAACACAATATCGCGCCAATAAAAACATCCATTGAAATGCATATCCTGTTCCAAGGGGTACGACGATAATACGTGTAATATTAGGGGGCCTATTAGCAATATACACGAGTACAATGGAAACGGTAATAATAATAATAATATAAGGAGGATATAGCTGCAGCAGCATAAAGATACATTCGTGGCACGGCCACCGGTAGACGTCTTAATGCGTGTTTATAATACAATATACCTGTATACGTATATATATATATATATGCGGGAATCCGGATACAACAAAACGAGGCTCATCGATTATGACCGAGATGGCGGCGGTTAAGGCCGAGGGGGTGGTGTATATTGTTGGCCGAGAGTGTTTACCGAACTGCGGGGGTTGGGAGGCCTTTAGGGTGTATATAGAGTGTTCTAATTGTGAAGGTGACAACAATAGGGGATGAGATATTCACCGTGTGTGCGTGTGTATACGATGCGTATGGGATTTCCAAAAACGAAGACGTTCGTTCTTTGGCATCTGTGCACAACACACATATTTCTGGGAGGTCTTGACGTAACCCTCACGAGCTCTTTCTGAAACACCCCCGCACGCTACAACCCCCCCGATTAATATAACAGCGACTACACTGCTGCTGCTGCTGCTGCTGCTGCTTGTGTGTGTGTGTGCACCTCTTATATAATAATAATATAATATAATAATACGAAGAAAGAGACGTTTCTGCCGATGACAATGATAATAACACCTACGGACTATACGGTAATTTCTTTAGACGTTCAATCCAATCAAAACACCACGCGCTACCAGGTGTGTGTCCGTGCCAATCCATCAAAACCCCGATGCCAACGTACAAAAACGTTATTGTGCACGTCCGGCGCGATATTCCGGTCAATAAAAACGTCTAGGGCCACCTCTCTCGGGGGACAGCTGCAGCACCACTACACGGCCGGGGCAAAATTGATATATAAGTCGATTCCCATGGTCGCTTATGTATCCACGTGTGTTTTATTCGATTTTTTCCCATGTTAAAAATTTGTTTGGAATGCACTTGTTGGTCGATCGCAGTCATGCTTATATCCTATTCAACGTGTGTCCAATGTCTGAAGTATAATGCGCAGCCCACCGTCGATTCACGCGGTGAATAATATTATATTATACATACATACTGAGACGTTATTATTGCATTTTTGCGGAATAGAACGAAAACCGGAAGCTGTTTTATAGGCCATACGATTTGAAAATAATTCCACGATGATGAGTAATAACTACTTATAGGTAATAAAATGAATTCTTGCGAGTATGTCTTCGAATTCCATAGT
>VUJU01001253.1:35907-63064 GCA_009835225.1 Aphis craccivora | reverse complement strand
GATATAGGGAACATCTAGGAGCTAGCGATTCTAGGGCACTATAGATAAAGGTATGCTAAGCCACCATTTTGCGACTCATTTATGCATATATAATATTATGGAACTACGAAGTTTCCACGTTTATTTTATCATTGATAAATGAGTCTCAAAATGGCGGTTTAGCATACCCATATATTTAGTGCCTTCCCGATTCCAGACAGTGACCACTGCACCAATCAGTGACTACGGCAAAACATTATGGTACATATTATTATCATATATTATATAATTTTAAATTGGTTGATTTATGAACCCAATTTTTTTATAATTTTCAAAATATTTAAAATGTTATAACACAAAACTCCTTACACATTATCATAGTAAGATAATAAATTTATCAATGAATATTATACGTTTGGAGTTTTTAAATGATATAGTTCTAAATTTAATATCTGTAATTTGGAATGAAGCACACAATCACGATTAATAGATAAATCTATTAACTATAACATACAGGTACTTAGAATTTTGGTAATTTTGTACGGTACGATTTATATTTACTTATCTCATTTTAACAAATATGTCTTCTATACCGCGCGCGATTAGTGACCACGTGTTACACTACGATTTCAACATTACCTACACTCAAATCTCATTACTATTAAATATTTTATAAAAAATGTACACAACCTCCCAAAGTCCGAAAGTATTTTATTTCAAATGTTATCTATAACACATTATCAGACAATCCTATCCCCGTTGTATCAGAAGAAATGTAGCACGTGATAAAAGTAGTAAAACAAGTCTAATAAAATAAAGTTCGCGTCTTTGAAATATTGTCACTGATTCCTCCCTTTATTGCAGAACCATTTTTTTTATTTCTTTTTACATTACATTATTTGATATAATTGTGTATATTGGCACATAACGGTGTAGCAAGTAGGTAATTTCAAACACCCTATAACATAATATAATATAAATTAAAACGGTATACTAATTTGTAATTTGTATTATAAATCGTCAATAATTCAATATAAAAAAATACTATGATAATTAATTATATATTTATCCACACAAATTGTAGTTTTTAAATTTAAGACAAATTTCTAAGGTTAAGTAATTGCATTAAGCAAATGTAGTTCACTAGCCACTGTTGTCTTCATCTAAGTAATCATGTAATTAATAACATCTATCGTTTCATCAAAAATATTATTTATCTATTTTATAAAATAAAGCATGTATTAGGTAAATTGTATAAGACAAAAAGATTGGATATTATTTTTGTTAAAGACTATTAATAAGTCAATTATTTTATTATATTACATTATATTTTATTATATTAGCATAATATGACAAATTATTTCATTAAGAAATTATTAAGAATTATTTACTCCAAATTTCAGATGAAGTGCCTCTTGCACTACCAACCTTAAAATTATCATTTGAAACAAATAAAACGACTAAAAATCTGAAAATTTGTAGTATCCGTAAAAACGTACACTCGATACGTCTACGCAAGCAAGCGGCAAACAGACATTATTATTATAATTGATGTTGTTATTATTATTTATGGTAGTCTCTCGTCGTTTGTCTAGAGTGGATTTTCTCCCGCAACAAAGTTTTATTCGAGTTCAAGAGATATGGTTAGCTTTATGCTATGAGCTCGTCCGTTGAGAGCAAGTTTAAATAATAATAAATAAAATAAAAAAATAATATCTCATTATTATACATTGTGGAGATAAGAAGAATATTGTGAACCATCAGTTTGAATTTTGTTTATACTTTACAATGGTTTTGCTGATTTTATTTTTATTATACAATCAGATATATTTTGAAACTTTATATACGTGTTTTGGAAGCTCAAAAACATCGGATTTTGGAAGTTTGCGGTGACACGACAAAATATAAACGCATTTGTCTCAGAAAAGTCTTTTATCGAATTTCCACAAAATATATTATTTAATAACAATATGATATTAAATTGTAGTATACAAACATAATAATATCAGACCCGTAAAATTTCTTCAACTCTGTATTTTTTTTTTTTTTTTTTTTTTTTTTTATCACGTATTTATTTTTCATTAACATATTATAATACACTGTAATAGATTTGTATTGGATACCATAGCGCTAAACATCGTTTTTGATTACTCCCAAATATTTTCCACAATCTACAGTATTTTATTATGTCTAATCGATTATGGTATAATATTGATATTGGTATACCTATTACCTATACGGTTAGTAAATTGGTGCTACACACTGCTAACAGTGTTATTATAATATATTACATAGCAAGTATACGAAACACGCACTAGATATAATATGATATATTATATAAATTACATGTTGTTGAACCCACGTGATTTAAGGTTCATACGATGATTTTTGTCCCAAACAATATAAATACATATACATATAAAAAAGAGAAACGATTATAATTTATGAAATTCCTATTATAAAATGCGCGATTCCATTAAAAACAACAATAACTATATAAATTCCTATGGCATATTTTAATGATTAGTCGTTGACGCCATAGTATTATGGAATTTACTGCAATGCAGGATGACCTTAAGTGGAAAAAAAAACTTCTGTGCTATAGTTATTTCCAATGGACACGTAAAATCGTGTTTTTGCGAAACATTTAATTGAATACTAATAAAGCTTATGGGTAACTTCCGGTCTGTTACAGTCGGCACGCGTGAACGGTGTTCATTTCTATAATATGACATATTAGTGTACACCTATCAGTCTTGTAAATATATATTTTATTTATTATCTACTATATACCAGTATATTATTATAAATTAAGTCTGTGATGAAATACTGCTACTTAATTTAATGTATTTAATATTATTTTGTAACGTGGGTTAAATTATTAAAATAATATTATAATAATAAATGCAGAAGGGACAAAAACGGGATTCGTAAAAATCAACCACGTACATTTTCACCAAAGAATTTGCACCCCTTTAATCCCTGTAGATCTGGTAACTAAGTATTATATACATATCCATAGATTGGTCGTAAGTATGCGTGTAACATTCCCTAAAACGGACGCATCACAGCTGATCGACTTTCTCGGTCTTTCTCTTTCACTCTCTCCCTACCGTGAAAACTTTTTTTACTGTGTACTCGAATTTACTACCACAACCACCACCACCACTATCGCCGTTCACACCGTCCTCGCACGCCACTTGCCACGACTCCACGTCAGTAGGAAACAACCCATTACTACAGGAAAAAGCGCGATGTGACGCTTGGACGGTTTCGGTTCTTGTCGATATAGACTGCAGCGATTTTCTGGCAGGAATTCGGTTTCAATTATCTATAGAGATTGAAAAAAAAATTCAGCGAGAAGGTTTTGCGAAATGACAGAAACCTGTGCCAAAAGCTTTTTGTGCCCAACAGTCGTTTATTACATGGAAAACTTCGATGGTATAGTTAAACGCCGCCTTCTACGTCTTAGATGAATTAAACGTCGATTCCAGTACTATACACAACTTACTACAGTCTACAAGTACGACAAAAATGGTAAACGATATAAATTCTATTCGAATATATATATATAATACATATGTTACCAGAATTCGATGTATGTATTATTGTATTATATGTATGTATTACATTATGTAGACGAACGCTGGTCGTCTTCTACTGATTAAATTTAAATTATATTTACTTAAGCGTTTAATAATATTTTACTATATTGTACCTACATCGAATAGTGAAAAAAGTTGAAACTATCTTGTTTTTTTTTTTAAATATGTTACCGTTTTTGATTATTAAATTCACGTATTATATAATATTATGATACTACCTACTGGTAATAATAACTATAATATGAAAGTACTTACTTCTATATAACGGTATAACGATATGAATTATCGGTTTAAAATATTACCTGCAACAGCAAAAACAAAAAAAAATTTATTAGTAGTTTATCACTAACGGAACAAATAAATAATTAAATATTATAATCCTCAAAACAAAAACGTATATATATATATATATATATATAATAGTATTAGGTTATTGCATGTACAAATAATACATAATATTATGTGCTTAGAGTGATACGTCAATAACACGGCATCGATAATAATATAATAAGAACGTCAAACGTCCTGATATTATTTTCTAAGGTTAATCTCTTCAGATTTACGTACAGTGCAATACTGCACGACAGCCCGCACTCGACATTATAGAACCACACTAGTTTGCTTGTTATATGGATTTGTGACCACATAAGTGTCCAGACGTGACTACACGAAAAATCGATAACCCTCAAAGATTTAACGAACACTATTGAAGGTAGCATGTAAATAATTTATAACATATTATGTATATTACGAACATAAAATACATAGACATAGATCACAATGAATTATAAATTAATATACGAATTGATCATAATTATAAATAATTGCTACTCATTCGATTTCCACAATGTCATATGCATAAAATACAATATCAAACATCAGGATGTTTGCATATATGACTATTTTTTCAACGGATGTTAAACACGGATGGTGTAAAATAACAATTTAATTAAACAACTTATTGACATTCCTGTACTATAATATTATTATATTAAAGTATTCTATTTGCAGATAAAAATAGTTTTATGATAATATTATTTATACATATTGTATACTTTAATTATTATATCCTTCCGTAATTTGGAAACTGGAGCTATTATATTCCAATAATAATAAAAATAAGAAATGTTAAGTTGAAAATAAATACATCGTCATATTATATGCATATACTTAACTACTTCACTATCTAATAACTATGCATAGTCACCATATTTTATGAAATATGTTAATATTTTTTTTTTTTCAATTTATCATAATTTTAAAATAAAATAAAATAATACAATATAGGTACACAATTGTGTAATAACTTAATATACTTTATTATTACACCTATCTATAGCTAAAAGACCTTAAGAGGGAATATAAGGATACCTAATATTATATCTATAAAAACAATTTTGTTATCTAATGCGAATGAGTGAATATGCAAATAGGTATAGCAATATAAAATATTAATACGCAAGACAATAACGCCTGAACAATAAAAATTAATAAAATGTCGTATTTATTTTGACAATACAAAATTCATTAGGTAAATTTACTATGGATCCACATAGTAGTTTTATTTGATTAAATTAGTATAGGTATATCATGTATTAGGCAGCATGCGCAAAACAAATATAGCAATGTATTAAAATGTGATCGTTGAAAGTCAATAATAATAATCTTCTATATAAAGTGCTTATAAACTGTGAATATTCAATAATATCATAACCCAAAAGTGTCGAGTACAAAAAACAATACAAAAAAATTGAAGCACTCAATACTATATCAAGTATAACATTCAAACGAGCGCGTGATAGTATAAGATTTATTAATATAAGGCACACATTTTTTTTTATAATCAATTTGAATTTAGAGTTTTCAGTATATAAGCTAAAATAATTCCATTATTAACCCTTTTTTCTATACTATATAAAAATAATTCTTCTTTAATAAGCTTTGTTTATTTTATATTATGTTATTAACGGAATAATAAATAAAAATCTATTTTCAGAATAATTATGTAGCATATTATAAAAAGCTACTGAGTGATAACATATATTGTACGAAAGAAATCTTGAAAAGTCTGAGAACTGGGAGTATTATAATGTATAATATTAAAGCATGGCGTGCTGCACGCTCGTCATATGCCATTATTATATCAGAGTTATATTTAACAATGTACCTATACAGATATATCGATAAAGTATTCGATATTTATTTTATACAAAGTATTGTGAATGTAAAAATGGACGTGAGCTAGTTTAATTTTAAATCATCGAAATTCGAAAAATGTTAGGTAATTAACAATATTGAAAACGACTAGATGTGATTATGACGTAGTATGATATTATGTTCTATAAAATATACAGACTTAAGTGTTGCAGTATCAATCAAGTCTCGGTCAAAAATTACAAAAAAAAATTTAAAGAGAGATCTACAATACTATGTATGTTGTCTCGATATGATATATTTATTTTTTATAACTACATTATTTCTCACCAATTATTTCATATACCGTTAAAATTATATTTTTAAATTTTTCACCATCATTTATAATATTATATTACCACACCAAAAATAGTTTAAATATTAAATAACGAAAGTGACGCAATATCCGCCATTAATAATGATAGTGTAATATTATAAAGAACTGGCTGGGTCACACTCTTGGAAAAAGAAATTGAATTGTCTAAAAAATTTGACGATCCGCCTGTATACACAATGCGGACTTCTGCTGCGGCGGTGCAAATTATTCTGTCGATAACCATGATGTCTAGTGTATTTAATAATAAAATAATAAAACTATAGGTATCTTATAGAATGCATATGCAATAAGAGTGAGCTGCAATTTTTTTTTTTAATTTTCCAACTTACTCGACGATAATTTTTCACCATCACCCCTCAGCCCGAATGCCCGCGTAGCCATCGGCCCGTTCGTCTGAGTATTGCACACACTCATATATATATTTATATATACATTTTGTGCGTTATAGTAGTTTTCCTACTACGTAATATATATATATATATATATAATATACGGTAGAGTAAATTTAATATAAATTTATTTGATCGAGATGGAACGGTTGCGCCGCAGTAGCCGCGCACAGAGGTTGATATATATATAAGAGAAATTGAGAAAGACGGAGCAGTCTTGCAGTACTATACGGATTGAGAACAAGCGCACAGCGCAGCGGTTCGTTTGGTATCCCTGAGGTAACTATTGGTAAACAATGACGTCTATAACCACTGTACATATATATATAAACCGTACCTCTGGTCTTTTACAAAACTGTATATAGGTACACATGTATTGCACACGGGTTATGTAGTCCGTTATGTATAGTCGGCCCGAACGCACGCATCCCTTCGCCGTCGGATTCAACCACGCCACCGCTGCCACCACTCCGAACACCGTCCGTTATAAGCCTTCTCACAGTCAGGTCGGGTAAGGGTTCGTGGAGGGATCGAGCTACAATGTAATCTGGAGACCAAACAACTCGTACATTCGTGTGTGTGTGTGTGTGTGTGTGCGCGCGCCTACGAACGAACGTATATGTGGGAGGGGGGCGAACATGTATATACTGCAGGAATTATATATAGGGATTCATCGCCCCAGACCCCCGAAGCTTTTTACAATTGGAAAGTTCAAAAATTACGATACACACCCCACAACCACCGCCACAACCACGTCCCCCACAGTTTTCATATCCACGGAAATTTACCAATTCCCCTTACATTAATATTTTATGCGTGGCGCACAAATAATAATACGATAAATCGCGTAGGTACCTATTTATATTATATTGGAATAATACTATGTATTATACGTTTCACGTATGTACACTGACTTTACTGAAGTGGTATATCACCGTGTCGGCCCGATGATATTTCTAATCTTTTTTTTCGGAACTGTTTGATTCCACGCAAAAGATGCACAGGGTACTTTGCATTATTATAACAATATAATATAAAATTATCCTAAATAGAATAAACAATTCATGGATGCGCTTTAAAATAAACATATTTTTTTCATCGAACTCGTAACGCGAGTCCATCAATTACTTATTCTGTGGAAGATAATTTTTATTATATTTCGTTGTAAAAATACAACGATCCTTGTGCATCTTTTGCGTGATATAAACTAATTTAAACCGTTCGGATAAATAGGATATTGCGGCACAACGCACATTGAAAAAGTAGAAAAGGCAAAAAAATTGGCGAAATAATTTTCCGTTATTCGGAATTATCCGTTATTTAATAGAAGTTCAATTTTTATAGAGAAATATACTTCATATTATGTCAACTAATAACTACTCCTAATGAACTTAATACCTAATTATGTAAATGTACATTCGCGTCTTTTTTACTCGTATATGTAATTATTTATAGTAAAAATTTTTAATTATATGTACCAATGTATTTATAATTTAAATAATTGATAAAATGGTAAATTCTAGAAAACAGACACTCATTATTGTAGTTGTTTTCAACACCTTTTTTTCCAATTAGGTACAATCGATGGGGAAAATGTGGTAAACTTTTATTTGCTCAACACACAATATTATTCTAAATATACTAGAATACTGATCAAAATTAAAAATCAAAATATCATAAAATTGTCCCCACTATTTAAAGATATTTTGTCCGTTATTTAGAGGGTTCGTCAAAAGAAGTTTCACTATATATCTATTATACAACAGCCAAAACAGCAGTTTACTGCAAGTTGTTTAAGCTTATTAATTATACTGCCTTCGGGTTTTCTCCGTACTCGTTCGCTCGGTCACTCGTCCCCTACACACATCGCCGCCGGCATGCTCATCCGCTATACAGCTGGTGTACACCGAAATAATATTATTTCATCCTTTGCTTCAGGACTTATTGAGAAGGGACCTAATGATATTAAATTGTGTACGGTTTTTATCTCGCAAAAATCACGTCTCCTGTTCTAGGTGTGCGTATGATGTGTAATCATATACAAACGTATAACAATAATTGGATTTGGTAGTAAAGTAACAATAATACTTACATAGGTTAGCGCTTGATAATCAATATGAAATATTATTATATACCGAACGCAACACTAGTCGGAATATCAGGTCAACATCGTATATTAAGAACATAATACATTGTATGAATGTATTGTATGGTACCTATTACATTACTTAGTATGCCTTTATTGATAAATGATAATCCATAAAAAGATAAAAAAAGAAAACATTTGTAAAAATCTGATAAAATTACTACTATTAGTGAGAATTACAAATTGTTATTCTTAACAAGGAGTTAACTTTTAAAAATGAAATTTTTAAATCCAATAAAGGAGATAAAAATAGGTTTTGAAGGATACTCTTTATACATTTATATTCTAAAATACCATGTAGCTGGATAAAAACTATTTTACTTAGAAATATTCCACAAAAAACATTACTAATTCTCCTAAGATACTAATATGAACTACTATTTCAGATCCCTTCCATGAAAACAGGACATATTTAAACACACTTTAATAGATTATTAGGTATTTTTTTCTGTTGTTTTTTTTCCTTGAAAATTTTTCTAGGATTTGGCTATTTATATTATACTTACCTATGCAAAAGTTATCGTTATCTACTAAAACTATGATAATAACATATTATTATAAATTTAACCTATCATAAATATATATAATATAATGCCCTCCGCGCTGTCATTATATTAATCATATTATATTATAAACAAAATGGTATTATATATTATTTGATATTTCAAATTTGTTTTCATAAAAATATTAAAGTAGTAAAAAAATATAAACGCATTCGTACCTATATTATAATAATTGATAATGTAATTCAAACTAAAATTATTATTGGCTTTACACTGTGATTCATCGTACAAGAATTCAGTAAATGCTATATGCTAAAACTTGACAACAATTTATAATGTAAATATTTTTTTGAAGTGAATAAATAAACAGTTCAATAGAATATCGTATATATTATGTATTATGTATAATGTATCTCAACACGATCGTCAGATAATAGTCGTCTACAAAATTATTTAAATTAATCATGATCATGTAATCTTTGAATTTTACAATTAATTTATCCCAGATAAATAGATTAGATAGATTATATTAACATTTAAAAATAACAAGAAATATAAATTTAATGACACCTACTTTGATAAATTTGAATTAAAACTAAAATAATATTAATATAATATATTATGTCATTATTAAGATCAAAAGAAACACCGCATAAGGTGTTCCACAAAATTGGTTACAACATTGAAAACTAATTCGCTTAAAAAATGATTATTATCTATTATAACGCAAACATTAGTTTATTATTTCAATAGTTCATAGTATCATTTTTAATGTAATAATATAAATGAATAGACTAATTTTAACCACCGATACCTTTGGAATGTATTAATAAAGGAAAATAATTTCTAATTATAATTTATTGTTTTTATGAATGTATTTACCTACATAAATAAGATAAATTATAGCGATGGAAAAGAAAATTGAATAGTTTTTTTTTTTTTTTTTTTATTACAAGCAGTTGTAAATAATTCGTGTGATTAAATTATAATATCTGTATTATACCTACCTACCAATTTAGAACATACTAAATTAATTGTTTTTTTTTTTAACTTCGTAAAAATATTATTAATAACTTAATGAGAAAAATGTTTCATACTATATTACCAGTATGAGTAATACTTATTAAATTAAATGAAAAGTGCACGATTTAAAAACACCGTTATAATATTAAGTAATAGCGACCTGATTCGAAAGTTCTTTTATTTTAACGAATTATCTAAACTATATGTCAGATATTAATAATAAAATGCAACTTTTACCAAATCACCACAATAAAAATATATCATAGTGTTTGATCAATCATGTACTCGTTAAAATTATAAAACACGTGATTCCTGAACGATGGAAAACATAATATCTGCGGAATTCCAAAATGAAAAATATTATTAAACTGCTGTGACTCATGTTTCGTTTTTTTTTTTTTACATTATTTAATTTCAATTATAAAAATGTTACAAAAATAAAATGCCAACGTCGTTTCACAATCAATTGACTGTAAAGTACTACAGAACACGATAGTTTGTAAATAGGTATTTTTTTCCCAGTCTTAAACAATTAATATGTTTTAATTTATATTGTTACGGTCAAACTGCGTTTGCGAATTACGATAACTCAATAATTATTGTGATAACACAAGACGTGTGTATTAATAATTATGGAGCCAAATATTTGTTATTCAAACAGTAGTTTCAGTAAAATATACATATATACATTATACACTGGTAATAACTAATAACACTGTACCGTAACAACTAAACTACGATAAACCTATAACGAGTCATTATACTTTATATATACTATATAGCAATTATTATACAGTATAATAATTAAATATTAGGCATTCCATCGATAAACGTCTACGTATAATAATGTACGTGTACCAGGGTCACTTTATCCGTTTCTTTTTTCATTTTGATTTTGTATGTTCATAGCAACTCATCAAATAAATTATACGATTGCACACCGTTCAACAACAAAATCAAAACCCTGAGACAGCGGTCCACCTGAATGTAAAACCATGTAGCATGTTAGCATGTTGCTAAGAGTTCACCGTTTGAACTGGCATTGAGTATAATAATAATTATATTTAACTTATGATAAAGCTAAATAAATGATTGAATAAATATCAAAATAAATGATATTAAACGAATCCATATAAACGTAATTCACACGAATCTGAATCTAGATAGCATTTAAAATTTAATTTTTTGATACAAAACATTATAAAGTTATAATAAATACCGTCTGTGTACAAAAATGTCATGCACATGACAAACGTGTCGCTTGGGTCTACCCTCCCCCTCGATGGACCATTTAAATACGTCACTATATATGTCATCCGTCGGCTGGATACAAATGCCGGTATATATATGTACATACATTATTGTTATTGTGGTAGTGTGTACATTTAGTATAAGAATAAATAACGATTTGAGCTATGATAATAAGAGGAAAGCGTAATACGCGTATATATAACGCATATTGTTGTCAAAATGATAAGTTTGTGGATGAAACAAGACTAGTGTTCAAAAGGTGAAGTGAGGAGGAGTCACATGGCTTAAAATGATGAACGATGTGATTTAAGTCAGAATACACGAACCCGGGTGGCGTTAAAACCACACGGAAACTGCAGTTGCGTATACTTACGTAAATAATATAATAAGCAATATTAAATGCATAGTTTTATTAAACATGTACGATGTACCTATAAAAACTAAGTTACTAAGGTCTTCCAAAATAAAATAAAAAAACCTCAAGCAACGCCGATTAGAAATAAACTATAAACATTTCCGGTAAGATGACGATACGATATAATTAATAGTATAAAAGATCTTAAATAATCGGAAGAATAGTAGTTAATAGTTATACATAGCGAGCCGTACGCAGTATTTCGACGGTGTTAGCGGACGACTTTTCTTTGATGTGAACTATTGGCTTTGTTTTTATTTTCCACCACAAATTGCACTCCCAGCAATACTAACACTACCTGCACGAACACCTATCGTCCGGAAGTTGTGTGGTGTTTAGGATCCACGATAACGGCGACAGACGCAACGTCACCGGCGGCTCGCAGTACTTCCGATATGACGTCGCAACGTTGCCAGGTGTACGGTTCGGTGGTTCGCAAATTTATTACGTGCAAGCCACTTGGCAACATGCACAATAATGCACTCGAAGTCAGATTTTGTTCCCCGCTCGCCGCAGTGTGCACGATTTACGCGAATCTACACCAACGCACTGTACGCTTGCATATATATACAGGGTGATTCACAAAGCATTATCACACCTCCGTTTTCCTTTACAGTAATGAATGCATTCAAGTTTTTATTTTTGGAAAGTATACTTAGATCATATTTTAAAAGTTTAGGCAAGTTTATTGTACTACCTACTATAATGGATTATTTTGAGGTAATGAAAATTTCTGTTTTTAAATAAAAACCTTCCTTTACAACTGTAAATTGGATATACTTATATATATTGTTTTGATTTTCATGGTTAATAATTTAAACGACTTATTTCTCAGTATTCAATTGTTTTCTAAGAACAATTAAAATCTTTAAAATAGTTTGACAAAAACGATTTGAATACGTCAAAGTTCTTAGTAACATTTTCTGCTAAATAATTTATAGTATAGTAAAGGTATGGGTTTCGTTTAAAAACATACATTTTTATTTCCACCGATTACTTCTTAAGTAATTAGTAACTACAAAAATCTTGAGAATTTTAAAACATGGTCTTCAAGTAAATTAGTTATTTAATGTACAATATTAAAGAAAAAATAAGGGTCGGGCATACGTGGTGAATTACTCGCATTATATATGTATATAAATTATTTAGAGACATGTATGTTTTATATATATATATATATATATATATCCCCCTACCGGACTTTGTGTGATGTGTATGAGCAGGCAGCGTTGGTTTTATTGCCCTATAATGTAGAGTTTATACCGCCAACGAGAGGGGACACCAAATTAAAATTGACACACGATTAACATAGTCGCCGAAGTTTAGACTCGCCAATATTATTATTATTCTGCATCCTATTTCACAGTCAGAGCTTCCCTGTTGCGATCTCTCTTTCTATACCTACACTAGAAATGTGCATAATGTGCCACATTCGCAATGAATTAAATCTGTCTATATATATTATATAATAACAATTAACAATATGTGTGTTATCCCGTACGATTTAATAAAATACATTATATTGTGTTATTGATATTATATTATGCACAGTCACAGCCCGGAGTCTAAAGTATAATATACGCTAAAATATTATATACGTCAAAGCTGGTGTCGTATTACAAATAACCACTCAGAACTATTTCTAGATAAATGCATTATTTTTAGCTTACGAACTTTAAAATAAACTTCTTTAACACAAAGTTTGAATTAGGTACTAATGAATTGAATTTCAAAACTTTACTTTTATAAGGTATTTTGAAATTTTTGATTTTTTTTCATCCTTTTAATTATAAGTATTTTTTTCATCGCTTATTCTATTTCTAATATTTTTAAATTTTAATACATTTTGCTAATCAAAACTTTTCATCTTACAAATATTTTATACGTTACCTATGTAATTACACCATACCATACTAATAATTCTTTAATTGAAAATATTACTTGACAGACTTTTATATTTTTAAATAGTATTATTCTGTAGGAAACTGGTAGTATTGTAGCACATTTTATAGTAAACAGGCTTACAATTTAAGCGAATTTTTCAAATAAAAATGTCTAATAATATTTTTTATGTTTTTTTGTCGGATCGAAAAGGAATGTTCACAGCAGCCACCGTTATAAACAAGTACCTATGTTATAGCTAATGACAATCGTATGTAAAGTGGTGGCACTGTATTTGTGTATTTTGTAAATTAAACGATATTATAATATCATCATTATTATTATTAAAAAGTAAACACAGATTGTAAAATACACGCGAATGGAATTCAAACAGCGCACATATCATGAGTTTTCTTTCAGTAAATATATCACGCGCTGCTGTTTTAGGCATTATAATATTATTATACATAACCACGGTACACCTAGAATAACAATCGTTTCCGGTAACACTACTACAACCGTAACTGTTTACCACTTACCGTATATTTCGATATAGTGCACATTTTTATGATTTTGTTTTGTATTATCGTATACTAAGGCATTGTAATATACGAGGAACAGAATTTAATACGGTAGGTTATTATTTTTTCCGGTACGATAACAAAATATACCTTAACTTTACACTTTCATACGTCATATTGCACGGTTTTTATGTGGAATATTTGCAATATAATACATAAATTAAAACTGTTCTAGGAATTTTTATTTTCAAGTTATGACTAGCATTTTTACATCAGGTGCGTCTGTACCTATTTGTTGTAACGAATTACACTTACAAAGAATGGAATAAATGAAGACAAGTGACTTCACGGTATTATTTTACTCGTAGTTTGACACAAAAAGTATTGAAGCTAGTCACGGCGACGGTGACTGTTGCAACCGCAATGACAAACGCGGCACTTTGTGTGGAAGCGTGTTTCCACGATATTATTATTTCAAACGATATAAATTAACCAAACGATATTATTTGAAAGTCCTAGGATACCGATGTGTCAAAGAAAATATCATAATTGATCGATTAAATTCATAATTGTCTATGGAATTCGTCGAGATTTAGCCATCTGATGTAAATTCTCAATAACAAAAATGATTTGTGTTAAAATTATATATTATAATGCAATATATTATTGTATGCTATAATTAATAGAAAAATGATTTGTACTGTACGAAAACATAGCATAAAAAAAAATAACTAAAAGTTGCCATGCTGTAAGCAGTGAAGTTTACAAATTTAACTTTTATGAAATTTGATTTATTAAAAAAAAAAAGAATTTAATTAAATTGTAGCACTTTATAAGCTTTTTTCTAAATTAGATATCTTTGGATGTTATAATATACATTTTAAATGCAATTACTTACATTAAATTATTGTAAATTTAACTTATAAAAATTCAGAACATTTATTTTCAAAACTCTAATCACATTATTTAGTTATATTTTACATCATTTGATATACTTGAGAATTCAATACTACTATGACTAGCTAGTTTCTGAAACCATATAAACCTTTAAAAATAGGATAAATAGGTATAAGAAATAAAAATATATCAGTTATTTCAAAAATGCATTACCAATAAAAGTCATTTCAAGTCAAAAATAACAAATAGCATCCATGTTTAGTATAAAAATGTATTGTCCATGAAAAAGGTGAAAAAATATTTTTTAAAAAACAAACTCCAACCAATTCAATGGAGATATTAATAATATACAGTCTTTTAGTTTTCGAATAGCGACCAATAATGGTTTCCATTGTATGACACATGGCTCAAGGGTCGAAAGTTAAATCGCAAGGGAGGTTTTGACGACCCAGAACAAAGCCATACAAATACGCTATATTGTTATTATTTCGAATAATTGTTCAAAGTCAAAATAATATGTCATTTGAACTTTTCAGCAAGCCGTCGAAAGGTTTGAGTATCGGCGATTTGAATATTTCCCGTCACCCGTGGTTATATATAATTTGTCGGTTGTTATGCAGTGAACGTATAAAATGTATAATAAGCGGTTAATTTTTTTTTCTTAAACGAGTGATCATGCGTACGTTTAAAATAATGATATCAACGGAGACTATGTAATATTAATTTATTTGCTCACATTTCTTTATGTCGTAGTCACATGCAGTCGTCCTCTATTTAGGGTCATTCACCAATCATGCTCATACATCGTTTTTACTTTAAATAAAATGTCATAAAATTTATTCAAATTCTGATTTTTAGATATTTCGGGTATCCGTAAAGACCATATTTACAATTACTTGGATTTTTATAACATTTAAGGAGTTTTCTGTGTCAGAAAAAAAGTACTAAAAATTCAATTTTGATAAATACCAATACTAATTACTGACGTTTTCAAATCATCATAACTTCCATATTTTCCATATTTTCCAAACCCATCAGCATAGAGTTATTTCTGTAGTACACATAAAAATTATTCATTTGACTTTGATTTAAATACGTAACAATTTGAAAAAGATAAGTTGGTAATGACATTAGAAACTGTATAAATATAATTCAAAATCTAAATATTTGAAGATATAGCTTTAAGTATATTTAGAAATTTCAAAAATAAGAATTTTAATTAATAAATCTTATAAAAAAAATACGGTGGTAGTATACTATAGTTTTGAGGGAGGGGAACACTGAACATGGTTGGTGATTCTTTATGTATAGGTAATTAAATCTGAGTACCGATGATGTACCGTTGTAGAGCATATAATACAATCAACATACATCGACGTTCATCTCAAACAATAGAAAAGTTATTAACAATACAGTATGTTATTACACACAAAAATAAATAAATAATAAACGCATCAAGAACTGTACGTGAGAGGGTATGACTGCACGATACGCGGGAGAGTATGAAATCAATAGGTAGCTAAAAAGTGAACTTGATATTATTATTAAAATTAATAGGTAGGTACACTACACTACAAAAAGTTTTTTTCTGATTATAAGCGTATCTGTGAGTATTTTTAGACCACGATAAAATCTTTTTTTTTTTTTTTGTAGGTAGCATAAAAACTCAATTAAATTATAATATAGATAATTTACGACTACCTAAGTAAATTTAATTTTATTGACAGTTGTGATTAAACATTTTTAACCAATAATTAAGTAAGAATTATATACAACGTTACTGTTTCAACAGGGAATTAAAAATGATACGAGGAATATTATATTTTCGTATAAATTTGTATTTGTTATATTCTATCATATAATTTATATTTATTTTTTCCGTTCTCGTAAAAAGTATTTGTCACTCCCGGTCTAACCTGTTATTTTAGTCAAATTTCAATGAACCAATCGTAGTTTTCGATTTAATAGCATAGCATATTATGCACTAATATGATATTATGTAAATAATATTTTACACGTATCGCATCAACTATTTTTTTTCACAATAATACTAGATGGTAATATGCATTTCTAATAGATAAACGTTATCATATTATGTAGATATAAAAAAAAAACAAGTCGAAAATACTATTACCTACTTGAATTTCGTCGACTGTGAGATAAAATATAAAAACATTTTAAGAACATAAAACTAAAACATAAAAGTCCATTAATTTTTTTGATATTTATTAAAAAAAAAAAAACAAGTTATATTATTTCCCGTTATTCAGGTAATAGAAATATTAAATTCATACAAATTTATGTATTTATATATTACAATAATATTATGTTAACACATATTTAACAATGTCATAATCATCATGATAATTATTTTAATAGCAGTTTTAATAAATTGTATGGTATTAAATTAAAATGGTTTCAAGGTAAAAACTGTAGCAAAGACATAATACATAAGAGTGATGTACGTATTTGCATAATAATATTTTACACTTCAAAATAATGGAAGTTTCTTGAGGAGTGTTTTGAATATATTTAATATGAGCCTACCCAAAATAATTAACGGAAAAAATAAAAAAAAAACAAATTCAATATAAGTTAATAAGTATCCAAAATTAAATTATATAATATAATAATATGGAGTGAAAACATACACCGTTTATATCCTATATATATAAAGTATTTTCAATATAGGTAATACTGGATAGTTATGTAAATGTTACGCAAACACAATAAATTAAAGATAATATCATATAGATAACTATTTAACATACAAATAATTTAAAAATACCATCAACTTAAATACATACACTCACACACACTCACATTCCTAAATAAATTCATATTGTAAAGCCATTTACGGGAAAAGTATAAAATGAAAGGCAATTGGTAAATTAAAGTTTACGTCCTAAAATATTATAATCGTTGTATAAACCTCCTAATGGATTACTGAAATTCAGTTTTCAATTATTAGTTACTATTTATAGCATCAGGGATTTTATACGGTACATGCACCTACTTAATCAAAGCTATTAGAAGAAAAAAGTTTTTACCGATATACGTAAAAAATTAAAACTGCTAATAATTATTATAGATCCATGTAGATAGGGTCAAACATCATAATATTATACAAGTCTGTCATACAATAATACTGTAATAAAATATATAAACACGTATTTAACGACGTTTCGTTTTAACATACAAATACTGTTTTAATCAATTTTAGTGTCTTTCTTTATGACTTAAAGATTTCACTTTTTTTCTTACATTATTCGCAAAACAAAAATAATATATTCATTGTATATTTTATTTTATTTTTTTTTTTTTTTTTGAAAAATAACATATATTTTTAATTTGAAATCCTAAATAAATTATAATATTTTTAATAGAACTTTGATACATACAAAACAAATTTAAAACGAATACCTATACTTAATTTGTCTTTATCATAAATATTTTAATTTAGGTTAGCCATCACGGGGACCAACATTTTTCGAGGTATCTCTAATAAAGATTCTTTACATTAATTAACTTAACTTATTAATCCTTATACGTTATAAATAATAATGATCGTTTAAGATAACATTTACATGTATTCAAATATTCAAAATTAAAAAAAAAAACATACCTAGTCATTCGAGAAAATAAAAACTTAAAATATGATAACGATATACATACAAAATATTATATAAAATAATTATTTTTTATTTTTTTTTTTTTTTTTTTTTTAAGTGATATCTTACAACGACATCAAATAATGTAAAAATAATATTTTCTATACAGTTAAAACGTTATGACATAAGTATTAATTAGTAAGTATAGACACTAAAACGAATCACCTTGTACTATACAAGAAGTATATTATAATATAACCACCATAATATGCGTAAATACGGTTCTTGTGTATTTGGTTATTTTTCCTACTCGGCACTCGCCCATCATAAAACGTCGGTAACTAAATCCCATAATGTGTAATGATGGTAAATTTATTATCATTATTTAGTTTTATCACGGAAAACTAGAGGTATTATATTACTTTTGTACTTGAATGGCAAATTGGAAATTATTGTTATTATCGCGTTTTCATACTAATAATAATAATCATTAAATTGTCACCGTCGCCGTCGATGTGAATTCACACACACAAATAAACAAATATACCTACAAGTCTTGTTGCAGTATGCATCTACTAACCTTAGGTAATAATAATTAAATCCTGGCTACACATGTTATTACCCTTTAGTTCTATGTATAACGATGTCATAATTGAATATAATACTTAAGAAAAACAATTCAGATCATTATTTGTAGGAAAACATGCACTTATTGAATTAAAATGAATCAGTGAGCCAAATGTTTAGGGACATAATATATAATATTGTGTGTTCGTTGTGGGCAAATATGAAGTATGAATTCCATTACTCAAAGCTTAACTATAAATGATTTTAAAAATAATATATAATATTACAGCTCTAATTAGTTTTAGATTTCTAATTCTATGTTTAGAATTCCTTATACATCCGTCTTCGGTTATTAATTAATAATACATTATTAAGGCAGACGAAATTAAATAAATATTAGTCAACATTAAATATTTTAAAATATGAGTAGCTTCTTAGTATAAATTCATAATTACTAATATTAAAAAAAAATAGGTTCCAAGATATTAAATTGTTTTTAAATGATAATATGATATAATATATTTATATTGTTGTATTAAAATCCATTTAGAAAACGGAAATTAAGCATGCTTACAAAGTGAGTATTCTTAACTTGTTCAAAATCTCCGTTTAAAATTTTGATAGGTGATATACTACACAAACATTGCAGTTGTATAATACAATTATATTAAAAATAAAATAATTATTATAGGTCCCAATATACTAATTATATCTTATAATCGCTTACCCGGTAATTAGTTCTAAACCTAAAATGCACAATATTAAATTTTAATAAACACATAGAATACCGCTAAATAACGATAAAGTGCAAGTCGATATTTGGAGGGGAACACAAAAAAAAAGGATTTCTACATGATATTTTTTGACCACTAACCTATATCGCTAAGCATTGTATGGCATAGGACACAGTGAACGTGTTGTTTTAATTTTAACGAGTACATATTTTTGCATTCACTCTGTATAAAAAAAATATAGCACGTACTTACGTACGTTCGTTTAATATGTATTCGAGAAATGCACATTTTGTTTTACACACACACTCGAACGGAACGATCATACACACATTTCATTTTGCAGTTACATTGTTCACCTAGTTATTTGCCTTTCCGTTTTATTTTTATAACAATATTTTTTTTCACTGCATTCAAACGTCACACGAATTGTTTACAAAATTGAGACGCCGGTTTGTTTCTCATCAAACGTTATGCAACGATGCGCTTCAAGGATCCGACTAAAAAAATAATTACATCGGGAATTTTTTTTTTACTGTGTAATTATTATTAACGTTTTGAATGCAATGTTCGGAACACTAACTAGTCTCTAGGACAAAACTTGCAACAAAATCCCTGGTCAAATACATATCGCAGTTCCGAAATCCGACGACAGAATCCATGCGACAAGTTTCGTTTCTAAATGCAATTTTTTTTTTTATGAAAACATTATAATTTTAATCCTGGGAAATAAAAAAAACCTATACAATATACATCGGTGTGACGTTAAAATGTGTACCTACCTATATAGGGAGTGTATACATATCTCACTCACTCTCTTTTCTTCTCTCTCTCTCTCTCTCTCTTTCTCTCTCTGCTACTCCGCTCAAACAATAGTATGACGTCAAAAATCCTTATTAAAATAAAAACCAAATATTGGTACTGCGCGAAGAGTTATTTATTTATTTTTTTTTTTTTGTTATACATAACCTAAGGACTATAACAGAGGAAGAACTTTATACTCTATAATAATCCTTATCGTGTATCAATGAATATTGTATCGATAATTTTATATTAGTAAGTATAGTATTATTATTTACGAATTATATACATACAGCGTGTGTAAGAAAATTCCACTGCGAAAAACCCAGATAATATGATTTTTGCGAGGACTTGAGAATTGAAAACTCAAATGAATGCATAAACATAAACTAAAAGAAACTTTGAAGAGCAGATAATAATTAGGACAGAAAAACATCAGTTCATTTCATTCGAAACTTTTAAATAGCATATAAAATGCGTTTACAAATAAAAGAACAAATCACTGAAACGACTTGGACTAATAATCTAAAAAAACAAATCTAACAATTTTCAAAATGTTACGCCGTTGCAGGTGACCGTTACAAATTCTAATTCAAAAATTCAATAATATCATGTTTAAAAATTATTTTATATTTTTACTACAGATTTTATAATAGAATATACAAGAGGATGCGGTCGCGATCCTCAGCAAGCGTTCCTCTTGGGGGCATTGTCGGTGGCCGGCGGTCTGGTGCAACCGACGTAGCCGACCACCTCGACCGGCGTCTCGGACGTGGATCCGCCGGGCCTGTCGCCCCGCGCGGCCGCCGTGTACGCCTTCGCGCCGATTCGGGCCGCGTCCTCGGCGTACTTGGGCTCGGGCTGAACGATGGCCGCCACTTGGGCGGCGTGCACCGCTCCGCTGTGCTTGCACGCCGCCTCGGCCATCAGCAGCCACTCGGCCGCTTCTTGGACGGCGTCCCGCTCGGCCGGCCTGCCCGTGACGGCCCGTTCCACGTCCATGCCGCACAGCACGGCGTTTATCGCACCGGCCGGCACGGCCTTGCACCGGGCGAACAGCACCGGATCGGGCACGGTGGCCTTGTCGTTGGCACTGGTGTCGGCGTTACTCACCGCCCGGGCGTCCAGCGCGGCCATCATCTGCACGTCAAAGTACTTGAGCGGCGACACTCCAGGCCGGCCGCACGCCTCGGCCGCCTCGTCCGCCGCCGCCCTGGCTTCCGCCCCCTTGAGCTTCCTGGGCGGGTCGCAGTCCGCGGACGGCCGTTCGTCCGCCATCCGTTGGTAGAGAGTCTTCAGCGCGTCCGATTCGCATTCCGTGACTTCCATGCACTCGGTTTCGGCACAAGGCCCGCAAAATTCTGACGACGACATGATGATGGTTTTTTTTCTCTTCTCGGTAGTAATTCGATTCGTGTGTTGACTTATAGGAGAGATGGGTTAAAATAATAATTATCGATTTTGAAAGTTTTTAGAAATTATCGTTCGTCAAACTACACTGCAACGACGCAAGCAAAGTCGGTATATTATTTCTAATATGATTTCGTCGTTATGGGTACCTTTAATATATAACGCGAATATACGTGGGTATCGTAGTTATTACACCCAGCTATATGTGTGTATAACGTTATATCATTATGACGCGAATATTATTATGACATCGTTGCATCAAACTTGTCTATAATCTCCGACGATATAATAATTATAAAAAAGCGATAAATGACCGTCAGTTATAAATGTAATATTGTAGAACATACTTTTTCAACATAAACAATTTACTTTATACAATATAATAATATTGTTATTCATATTATATATTATAGTTGTATTCGTTTTTAAAACGGCATTCGAGTGTTAGAAAATGTGAGCGCCTGGTGTCGTCGTCGTCAACAAACGACGCTTATACGTATGCCTGCCGTACAACGATTCGTTCAAACACGCGTTACAACTGAGGTATATTATAACATGCGATTTTTATTTTTTATTTTCTTGTACAGTCTAGATATGCACGAGAGTACATATATAACTAATACATCGTGTGCACGACGTCTTGTAATTTATTTCATCGCCATTATCGCGCAATATTTTCAGGCGCGTACGAAAAATAGTAAAACACTCGGAGGCGGCGGTGGTGGTTCCGTTCTCGTCCAATAGCCCTCTGGAGAGTCGTTGCTGAGTTTTTAACGGCCGCCCGTTGTCGCGGCTATGATTTATTTTACTCACACACACAACCGAATCGTCGAAAACGGTGGAAGAATACGTATCGTTTATTTGTTATTATTATAAACATGGCTGGTACAGTGCTCGTGTACCTGTTTACTACAACAATGCACGCTGTTATTGTAATATATACAAACGCCTTCTATATAATATTATACAATGCGATGGGTAACGATTTTACTGCGTACGCGTACATAATAATAATAATAGTAGCAATGATAGTAATATTTAGTACATCTGCAAAAAGGCATCTAATCACTACTTTTCAGATTACAACTTATACAGACGATACCTATTGTAGACTTATTCCGGATTGAATTCTATTATTGTTATAAAATGCGAATAAAGTGATATCAAAATGAATCTAAACAAATAAAAATAAAAAACACAACCTAAATAATTGAGGTATAATCTTAAATTAAAAATAAAAGAAAAAACAATACTAGACAGACAATAAGCATCGGGCATAACATAGTAAAACATGGTTTTTTCTAATTTCAAAGGAAGATCCATCTATATCCATACATAAAAACAAAGGCCGTAAGTAGCTATAAAGAGCAGCTCAATGAATGTAAAAAACCCAACATCTTAAATGACAGTGGTAGAATCTAAACCAGAAACAATCTATACAATATTCCATTATTTAAAAAAAAAAGTTTTAATTATATTATAGGTAATGTAATTGAAAAAAAAAGGAGTTTACGCAAAAACTGTATACAATATAGCCACATGGAGAATTTTTATTTTAGATCCATAAAAAAATAATACAAGATAAGTATCAATGGTTGTTTGTAGGTATAGACGAAAAAAACAATAATGTTAAAAATATATATATAATATTATAAAATAATTCTTTCGATTCCCAGGAAATCCAGTGCTGTAATATTAATCATCATACAAACGATACGCATGGAAGCATTGTATAGCTACAATATTTACGATCAATCAATAGATTCGGATAAAGGATTTATATAATGAATTTGATTTTAAGACGTCGCCCCAACTCGTATACCTAATCAAATTACATCGTATTATATAGTTTCACAAAATTGTTCTACCTCCGAGTGTCACATGACACATACCTATTAGTGTGATTACACTGCGGCAGATGACTGAAAACTGCAGACAGTATATAGTTGTACACTTGTACCCAATAATAAGGTGTATGTGAGCTTATAAATATAAAATTGTAAGTATTATTCAGTATTCTGAGAATAATGCAACTGTTGAAGAATGAAAAATCAGCCCTTTTTGGCTTTAGCTGTAAAATGACTGTCAATGGCTGACTAAACTTTTTTTTATACATATATAAATATGAACTGGATGACCCTTAGGAAGCATTTGACATATAATGTAAAACGACGACGAACAAGACAAATAAATAAATTTCTGTTATTACGGATTTATAGCTAAACGATATAATAATATGCAAACAAATTATAAATTTATGAAACTAGTTTGTTAACAACCAATTAGTATTTTCATAATTTCTGTACTTAATAAATGATGCATAGAAATTAAATATAATTATAAGTGTAACCACATCTTAAAGTCTCTTTAAATGTTTAAAACCAATAATTATTGCGTTTTCTACTACAATTTGTATAATATTATAAAATATAATTGTGTATTTTTTTTAATAGTATATTTTCTTAGAATATAAAACACTTTATTTAAATATCTGTTAAAATATCTCATAAAAACCTAAAATATATAATAACTAAATAACTAAATGTATACGTTTTAGGTTGGTAATTACGGGGTATTTAAACAATTATTGACATTTGACAGTTAACGTTGTAACCTATTTATTAATATCGTATTTCGTATAGACCCTTATTGTAAGTATGTATATTAGGTATTGTACTATAATCGATAACGATGGTGACCTGAAATTGTTTACGACATCGGCGGTATATTTCTACTAGATTGGTAATTATTTTTACTCTGTTGCTCAATCGACAAGTATGGTAACGACAGATTTGCGACGTCTTATCCATATAAACGATGACATACTTGTGGTCGTTATAATTGTATTGCAATATTGTGTCGGCCAAACAAATATGCATGTGGTTTTCTGCATACTGCAGAACGTCGCGTGGTTTACAAAATAATATTATTTTTTATGTACTTCTTGTGAAAACATAAAATATCAACAAAATATCAGTCGACCTCGGTTGCAGCCAAATATTATATAAATAAAATAACTAGATAGCCGAAGTGTTCTTATCAATGATGCTCCGTAACTATATATACAACTTGTGCAATGTTTAATAATCGCTTGAATGATAAGAAACAATAAATACACCCAATAAAATGTTTTTTTTTTTATTATTATTATTCAAGTAGCCAAGTAGAGGCGTCGTAATTATAATATCATATTTGTTTAAAACCATTCACTTGAATACAACTAATTCTTGTCTGCGCCACTACCCATGTACTTATGTTAAACTCATATAGATCTATATTAAAGAATTATATTCGTATACGAACTATAACTAAGTAAAAGGTTTGATATAAAACTTAATAAGAATAAATTATAACCAGTATTTGAGTACATAAATTAATTAGTAATCTTTAAATACCTAACCACAATAGTATAGGTACTGTTACGTCCGTTTCAAGTCCATAATATCTTAGCCAGTAATATTGTTAAAATATTAATATGTGATTAAGACAATATACAAATTATGATAAATAACTAATATTATATCCGTTCTGCGTGTATATCCTGAATGGGCGTGAAACACAACGACTCTTTCGTACACCGCCAATTTATATTACCGTTCTGATATTATGCACATCGTTTCGAAAGCACGGTGTGCACATACACGCCACGACGGAGCTGATCATCTCGGCGTCTGAATTAAATTAGATTATGCGTGTATGGTGTATACATTATAATAATATTATATTTTAGTAATATATACGACAGCACATTTTGATAGCACAAAACCCAGACGGTTACGTGTGCTCGCGAAAATGTACGCGTATAATTATATTTTCGAAAGAAAAAAAATGCTTAAAATATAAAATATTTTGTCGTGTATACAAAAGTTAGTGCTCGACACGATAATAATATGTGTGTACAGTGGCTGCAAACATGTATTAACGTTGCGCTTATATTATATTATTATGCCCGAACACGTCCAAAAGAGTTGACTGATTTAAGAAAGTCTCGCGCCGAACAACACTCACGAATGGTGTGGAATTTGTGTGTGGCAGAGACATCATATTAATGTAGGTATATACCTATTGCGGAAAGTTTAAAATATTGTTCATTGCATTTTATGACTAAATAAATAGATACAATGACATACATAGGTATTGTATTGTATTACTTATTCGAAATGCATATAATAAATATATGAAATCAGACACATGTTATTTTGTTAAAACAATTTGTATAGAAAAAAAGAGAAGGAATGAATTCACTGAACATTTTCAGTGACCTTATATAATATATACGCTTCGCATGATCTAAAAAAAATACAATAACAGATATGAATCCGTAATATTTCTATTCATGCAACCAATTGGTCGATAATAAAAGATTCATGTGCAAAAAAAAAAATCTTGAACGACGTCTCAATCGCAAAATTTAATTTTGTGATAATATAGACCTAGTCCCTCGATATATAAAAAAAAAACTGATTAAAAAAAAAAAAAAAAAATTACAGAGTAAATAGATCAGGAAGAAAAATGTAGTCGAGAATCGGCTGACTGCCGACTTTCGAATGAAAAAGGCGAGGGGAAGACGGTAGTTACGATTCGCCGAACCATCATTCGCTCTGGCCCGGCGGCCCTGCACTACACACAAACGCACTGTCTGCTTCTCCTCTGTGTACGTACAAGACACTTTTCAAAGGTTTTAAAGCAATTATTATTATGCTTGCAGCGCAATACCCGTACATACAGATATAATATTATATTATATTATACGTATTTATATAGATAGGACGTACATCGTTCTTACTCTATACGACCCTGTTTTCGTTCTCCTACAACCGTGTCGATTCGTATATATTAGATGTATATGTATTGTATACCTACCCGTCCACATGTACGGAATACGTTAGTGGTGGTG